>JBBDGP010002456.1:537500-824889 GCA_037952835.1 Lithobates septentrionalis | reverse complement strand
ACCCATCAATTGCAGCCACTGTGCCATCAAACACAGCCACTGTACCCATCAATTGCCACCACTGTGCCCATTAAACGCAGCCACTGTACCATCAAACCCGCATTAAACCTGCCACTGTACCATCAAACGCAGCCACTGTATCCATAAATTGCCACCACCCGCCCTCAAACACAGCCACTGTACCCATAAATTGCCACCACTGTGCCCAAAAATTGCCACTACGTGCCCATTAAACGCTGCCACTGTGCCCATCAAACGCAGCCACTGTACCATCAAACGCAGCCACTGTACCCATCAATTGCCACCACTCTCTGCCATCTCTCCTCTCTCTCTCCCTCTCTCTCTCCCTCCCTCCCTCCCTCTCTCTCCCTCCCCCTCTCTCCCTCTCTCTCTCCCTCCCTCCCTCCCTCTCTCTCCCTCCCTCTCTCTCCCTCTCTCTCTCCCTCTCCCTCTCTTCCCTCCCTCCCTCCCTCCCTCTCCCTCTCTCCCTCTCTCTCCCTCCCTCTCTCTCCCTCCCTCTCTCTCCCTCTCTCTCCCTCCCTCTTTCTCTCTCTCTCTCTCTCTCTTCTCTCTCTCTCTCTCTCTCTCTCTCTCTCTCTCTCTCTCTCTCTCTCTCTCTCTCTCTCTCTCTCTCTCTCTCTCCCCCTCTCTCCCTCCCTCCCTCCCTCCCTCCCTCTCTCTCTCTCCCTCCCTCCCTCCCTCTCCCTCTCTCTCTCTCTCTCTCTCTCTCTCTCTCTCTCTCTCATGTTTTGTTCAAGTGCCAGATAACTTTGAAAACTGTGCCCATAGATTGCCAACACTGTGCCCTGCCCATCAAACGCAGCCACTGTACCATCAAACGCAGCCACTGTACCCATCAATTGCCACCACTGTGCCCATTAAACGCAGCCACTGTACCATCAAACGCAGCCACTGTACCCATCAATTGCAGCCACTGTGCCATCAAACACAGCCACTGTACCCATCAATTGCCACCACTGTGCCCATTAAACGCAGCCACTGTACCATCAAACGCAGCCACTGTACCCATCAATTGCAGCCACTGTACCCATTAAACGCTGCCACTGTACCATCAAACGCAGCCACTGTACCATCAAACGCAGCCACTGTACCATCAAATGCAGCCACTGTACCCATCAATTGCAGCCACTGTGCCCATTAAACGCTGCCACTGTACCATCAAACGCAGCCACTGTACCATCAAACGCAGCCACTGTACCATCAAACGCAGCCACTGTACCCATCAATTGCAGCCACTGTGCCCATCAAACGCAGCCACTGTACCATCAAACGCAGCCACTGTACCCATAAATTGCCACCACTGTGCCCATTAAACACAGCCACTGTGCCCATCAAACACAGCCACTGTACCCATAAATTGCCACCACTGTGCCCATTAAACGCTGCCACTGTGCCCATAAATTGCCACTACTGTGCCCATTAAACGCTGCCACTGTGCCCATCAAACGCAGCCACTGTACCATCAAACGCAGCCACTGTACCCATCAATTGCCACCACTGTGCCCATTAAACGCAGCCATTGTACCATCAAACGCAGCCACTGTACCCATCAATTGCAAGCCACTGTGCCATCAAACACAGCCACTGTACCCATCAATTGCCACCACTGTGCCCATTAAACGCAGCCACTGTACCATCAAACGCAGCCACTGTACCCATCAATTGCAGCCACTGTGCCCATCAAACGCAGCCACTGTACCATCAAACGCAGCCACTGTACCCATAAATTGCCACCACTGTGCCCATTAAACACAACCACTGTGCCCATCAAACACAGCCACTGTACCCATAAATTGCCACCACTGTGCCCATTAAACGCTGCCACTGTACCATCAAACGCAGCCACTGTACCATCAAACGCAGCCACTGTACCCATCAATTGCAGCCACTGTGCCCATCAAACGCAGCCACTGTACCATCAAACGCAGCCACTGTACCCATAAATTGTCACCACTGTGCCCATTAAAACACAGCCACTGTGCCCATCAAAACACAGCCACTGTACCCATAAATTGCCACCACTGTGCCCTTTAAACACAGCCACTGTGCCCATAAATTGCCACTACTGTGCCCATTAAACGCTGCCACTGTGCCCATCAAACGCAGCCACTGTACCATCAAACGCAGCCACTGTACCCATTAATTGCCACCACTGTGCCCATTAAATGCAGCCACTGTACCATCAAACGCAGCCACTGTACCCATCAATTGCAGCCACTGTGCCATCAAACACAGCCACTGTACCCATCAATTGCCACCACTGTGCCCATTAAACGCAGCCACTGTACCATCAAACGCAGCCACTGTACCCATCAATTGCAGCCACTGTGCCCATTAAACGCTGCCACTGTACCATCAAACGCAGCCACTGTACCATCAAACGCAGCCACTGTACCCATCAATTGCAGCCACTGTGCCCATCAAACGCAGCCACTGTACCATCAAATGCAGCCACTGTACCCATAAATTGCCACCACTGTGCCCATTAAACACAGCCACTGTGCCCATCAAACACAGCCACTGTACCCATAAATTGCCACCACTGTGCCCATTAAACGCAGCCACTGTACCATCAAACGCAGCCACTGTACCCATCAATTGCAGCCACTGTGCCCATCAAACGCAGCCACTGTACCATCAAACGCAGCCACTGTACCCATAAATTGCCACCACTGTGCCCATTAAACACAGCCACTGTGCCCATCAAACACAGCCACTGTACCCATAAATTGCCACCACTGTGCCCATTAAACACAGCCACTGTGCCCATCAAACGCAGCCACTGTGCCCATAAATTGCCACTACTGTGCCCATTAAACGCTGCCACTGTGCCCATCAAACGCAGCCACTGTACCATCAAACGCAGCCACTGTACCCATCAATTGCCACCACTGTGCCCATTAAACGCAGCCACTGTACCATCAAACGCAGCCACTGTACCCATCAATTGCAGCCACTGTGCCATCAAACACAGCCACTGTACCCATAAATTGCCACCACTGTGCCCATTAAACGCTGCCACTGTACCATCAAACGCAGCCACTGTACCCATCAATTGCAGCCACTGTGCCCATCAAACGCAGCCACTGTACCCATAAATTGCCACCACTGCGCCCATTAAACACAGCCACTGTGCCCATCAAACGCAGCCACTGTGCCCATCAAACGCAGCCACTGTGCCCATCAAACGCAGCCACTGTGCCCATCAAATGCAGCCACTGTACCATCAAACGCAGCCACTGTACCCATAAATTGCCACCATTGTGCCCATTAAACACAGCCACTGTGCCCATCAAACGCAGCCACTGTGCCCATAAATTGCCACCACTGTGCCCATTAAACGCTGCCACTGTGCCCATCAAATGCAGCCACTGTACCATCAAACACAGCCACTGTACCCATAAATTGCCACCACTGTGCCCATTAAACACAGCCACTGTGCCCATCAAACGCAGCCACTGTACCCATAAATTGCCGCCACTGTGCTCATTAAGCACTACCACTGTGCCCATCAAACGCAGCCACTGTACTCATAAATTGCCACCACTGTGCTCATTAATCACTACCACTGTGCCCATCAAACGCAGCCACTGTGCCCATCAAACGCAGCCACTGTACCATCAAACGCAGCCACTGTACCCATAAATTGCCACCACTGTGTCTTATCTATATATAATGCACTCTTTAAATGTGCTTTAAAATGCATGGTTTTCCATTTTATGAACAAGAAAATAATGACGTTATGCTGTTGGGCTGGTATAATAATGCTATGGGGCTGGTATGACATTTTTTCCAGGGCTGGTTTTCATTCCCAGTCCGGCCCTGCATCCATGTCTCCATCCATCCATGTCCCCAAGATTTATTTTGTTAATTACTTGCTGACCGTCCTATAGCAGTTTTACTGTATACTGTATAAACGTGATCCTGCACTTCCACCTACAGGGGGCGCACTCGTGCAGCCGGTGGGCTGCTTCTGCTGCGATTATTCACAGCACAAACCCATCTGCAGGTGCCGGACACTCGATGTCCGCTCGCTGGCACCCACCAATCGTTGAGACTCAGAACGGAGATCTGTCTATGTAAACAAGGCAGATCTTTGTTCTGACAGGGGGGAAGGGATGGATTTTAGTCCCAAAGCAGGGACTAAAATCCATTTGTTCCCCTAGTAAAAGCAGCACACAGTTAACCCTTTGATCGCCCCTGATGTTTAACCCCTACCCTGCCAGTGTCATTAGTACAGTGACAGTGCATATTTTTTTGCATTAATCACTGTATTAATGTTGCTGGTTCACACAAAGTGTCAAAAATGTCAGTGTCCGATTGTCCATCGCAATATCGTAGTCTCGCTATAAGTCACTGATCTCTGCCATTACTAGCGTAAAAAAAAATTCAGTATAAAAAAATATCTCATAGTTTGTAGACACTATAACGTTTGCATAAACAAATCAATATACACTTATTGGGATTTTATTTTACCAAAAACATGTAGCAGAATACAAACTCAAAAACAATAAATTAATTTGCGCTAGACCCCAATGGAACAGCTGCAACTAAATTCTTGGATAGGGAACACAAACTATACATTTACAAAATTGTCACTTTAAGGAACAGCGCACAATCAATTGATCCAAACAAATTGCATAAGAAAAGCGATAAAGTGAAACGTGCACAGTACCTTTAAATGCACGTGAATTCAACCTAACAAATCAGGTTGCATATAGAAATTCAATAAAGTGCAAGTGTTCAAATATAGTGCAAAGTGCAATATAACGATGTGTAAGGTTTTTTTTTAACATTTTTGTATCACCGTACTGGCAATGGTATTGTATTGCCGGAAATTTTAATTATTTTTTTTTCCTTATAAATGTCAGTTTTGCTGCAGCAGGTTCTATACATGGTACAGATGCGCCACTTTACAGGCACTATATTTAAAGTAATTTTTCATCGTTATTGTTTTACTTTAAGCATTATTAAAATTACTACTCCTGTAAAAACGATCTTTTAAAAAAAAAAAAATTGCATGACATAAAGTGTTGCTTCACATCATACCACCGCTTCAAAAGTGCTTCAATGTTGCAAGAGGTACTCCGGGATTATAAGCAGATGGCGTCTTACCCCAAAGAGATGATCTCAGTTACAGAGATCGCAAACAGCCTCCACTTGGTATCCAAGATGATGGCTGTGTCTCCACAGAATGAATCAGATGGAATCCACTCCACAGAACAACATGTATGAAATAGGGAGAGGCCTCATAGCGTAAATCAGTAAAAAAAAAATTAAAGAATAAAATATGCACTTATAGTGAGGCAAAGAAAAACGAGCATGAACAAATGATCCCAGAAAATGCAATTTTTGGAGAAACGCATTGGTGAAGACTGCGTGTGATGTCATCTTGGCCAGCTGGACTCGTGACACTGCGCCTGGCTCGTTTGTTCATGTTCATTTTTCTTTGCATCACTGTAATGCCCCGTACACACGGTCGGATTTTCCGATTGAAAATGTCCGATCGGAGCGTGTTGTCGGAAATTCCGACCGTGTGTGGGCTCCATCGGACATTTTCCATCGGATTTTCCGACACACAAAGTTGGAGAGCAGGAGATACAATTTTCCGACAACAAAATCCGTTGTCGGAAATTCCGATCGTGTGTACACAAATCCGACGGACAAAGTGCCACGCATGCTCAGAATAAATAAAGAGATGAAAGCTATTGGCCACTGAGTGTTTATAGTCCCGACGTACGTGTTTTACGTCACTGCGTTTAGAACTATCGGATTTTCCGACAACTTTGCACGACCGTGTGTAGACAAAACAAGTTTGAGCCAACATCCGTCGGAAAAAATCCTAGGATTTTGTTGTCGGAATGTCCGAACAAAGTCCGACCGTGTGTACGCCCTATAAGTGATATGCCCCGTACACACGAGCGGACTTTACGGCAGACTTTGCCCGGCGGACGGGATTTCGTCGGACAATTCGATCGTGTGTGGGCTCCAGCGCACTTTGTTTTCTCAAAAGTTGGACGGACTTAGATTTGAAACATGTTTCAAGTCTATCCGACGAGCTCGAGTCGAAAAGTCCGCTCGTCTGTATGCTAGTTAGACGGACAAAAAGCCACGCTAGGGCAGGTATTGGCTACTGGATATGAACTTCCTTATTTTAGTCCGGTCGTACGTCATCACGTACGAATTCGACGGACTTTGGTGGATTGTGTGTAGGCAAGTCCGTTCATTCAGAAACTCCGTCATAAAGTCCGTCGAAAAGTCCGCCGGGCAAAGTCTGCCGTAAAGTCCGCTCGTGTGTATGCGGCATAAGGGGGTTTTTTTTGAACATTTTTGTATTGCCGGCGATGGTATTGTATTGCTGGCAATTTAAATGTCATTTTTTTTTATCTTTATAAATGTCAGTTTTGCTGCAGCAGGTTCTATACATGGTACAGATGCACCACTTTACAGGCACTATATTTAAATGAATTTTTCATTTTTATTGTTTCACTTTAAGCATCATTAAAATCACTGCTCCTGTAAAAATAATCTTTTAAATAATATTTTTTTGCAGTCATACATGTCCCCCAGGTCAGCACCCTGCTCCCCATACACTTTTTACGACCAATAGCTTGCATATGTGCCTTCAACATGGGCACTTTTGATTTTTTAAGTTCCGGTCCCATAGACTTTAATAGGGTTTGCGGGTCGGGTCCAAACTTTTTGCGATGTTCGAGAGTTCTGGCATGAACCGAACCATTTAATTCAAATAACTAAACAATCCCCAGGAGGTATTAGACAGGAGGTGTGTGGGGATCTCTCTCCTCAGTGTAACCTCAACCAGGAACGTGATAAAGGTAGGCCAAGCAAACACAACACAGTCACTGTGGTCCCCACTGCAACCCACAGATATAGTGAACATCACATGATCTGGAAAGAAAAACCCAAATACAGGAACCTTATTCCATGTCTGTGGGTGTCTTAGGACTAAGAAGATACAACAGCATCAGATGGTTTGGCAGAAGATCTTCAACATGTTCTCCAACAGCAAAACAAACTACACGTCAAAATCTATTCTACAGTAATAACTTAGATAAATGTGGAAGTGCCATATGGTGCCATCACCGGGTTGCAAGTATTTCTGGAGATATACCTGTGAGCGCCGCCATCAAGTATTCTGAACAAATTTTTATATTTAGAATAGCATTCAGTTGGAAAACTGTGCCTCAGCTGTCAGGTTTCATCTAATAATCAAACAAGCAGGAAGGTTCACACTTCAGTCTGCCTTCGTTACATAAGAATACCGTGAGGGAGGAATTGTCACAGCCATTTTCCAGTTGACCATCCGTGATGGGCTTCCAAAAAATCTTCCTGAGGTATCAATATGGGAGATTCAGCTAAGCCGTTTACAGCCTGGATTTACCAACGTGTCACCATGTGAGATGTCTGAACAACAACGTCCTCCAAACCTGAGTGGACTTATAGCGGGATCCTGATACTGCACCCCTTCTACGTTTAATAGCATTTGTAGGTTTTATATTTGATAGGATAGCTACTTAGATATTCAATTTTTTTTCTTCTTCTTTGCATCAAGTATTTTAACCACTTGACCTCCAGAAGGGTAAAACAAGTATTTGATCACCAAGCAAAACATGACTTGGTGGAGAAACCCTTGTTGGCAAGCAACAAGGGTTGACGTTTCTTGTAGTTGGTTACAGTGGCGGCTGGTGTATTTTTGTTTGGGGGGGGCAAACAACCAACCCTCCCCGCAACACCTCAAACCCAACCCCCCCCTCGCTGTCTGCCTGTCCACCGGCACTTACACCATCTAGGTGGCGGGCACATTGGGCAGCGGCGGGGATTGGGATTCGGTGGACACATCGGTCAGCGGCGGGGATCGGGCAGAGGCGGGCACATTGGGAAGCCGCAGAGATCGGGGGAATGGCGGACATTAGGCTGCGGCGGGCATTGCCATCCTGTGTCTTCTCCTCGCTTCCGCTATGCCTCTCCTCTCCTCCTCCTAGGCATCCAAAAGGATCCTTTCAGCCGGGTGACGGGTATCAGACCCGCTTCCTGATTGGCTGGGAGGAGGATCAGTGTTACAACAGCAAATATTCATTCGCTGTTGCAACACAACTGGGTGGGCTCCAGACGCAATGCTCTGCACCCCGAGCTCACCCTATTTTGAAGCCTATTAGAGCTTCTGGCTCTAATCAGGTGCTTCAAAAAACACACCCCCGCCATAGGCATTAAATGCGCCTGGAGTCCTGAAAGGGACCGGACACATGGATAGGGCCACCCCTGGTTGATTACCAGGTTTGCACTCTTCTTTACAGATCTTCTCTAAATCCTTAAGGTTTCTTGGCTGTCACTTGGCAACTGGAAGTTTCAGCTCCCTCCATAAATTTTCTATAGGATTAAGGTCTGGAGACTGGCTAGGCCACTCCATGACCGTAATGTGCTTCTTCTTGAGCCTCTCCTTTGTTGCCTTGGCGGTATGTTTTGGGTCATTGTTATGCTGGAAGACCCATCCACGACCCATCTTCAGTGTTCTGGCTGAGGGAAGAAGGTTCTCATCTAAGATTTTACAACACATGGCCGCAGGGGCGGATTGAAAACTCATGGGGCCCCTGGGTAACAGGAGATCATGGGGCCCCCTGTTTCCCCGCCCACACTCAAGCCACACCCTCACAAAGCCCCCCCAGCTTGCATTGTGTGGATGCATCCTCCACAACATCAAAACTGGTTGGTTCACGACAGGCTAAAGAGGGTGGGGCAGGGCTGAGGAGGCCGGGTGTCTAAAGAAGCTGTTGAAATAACAATTCTTTTTAGAAACAGCATAAAAAAATTGAATAAATATAAAACTTACCTATTTAATGTGAAACTTGTACTTGCATCATTCTGTGCAGATGCTCAATTCTGGGTCTAACCTAAGATAAGCAGTACACAGGGGGGCAGCAGGGCAGAGCCTGGGGGGGGGGGCATGGCAAAGGGTAGGAGCCAGCAGGTCAAATCACAGGGGATCAGGAGGGCAAATATGTGTGTTTCGGGGGCAGGAGGGCACATATGGGGAGCAGCAGGGAACATTATGGGGCACACCATGGCACATTACAGGTTGGAGGGGCACAGTAGGACACATTACATGGGGTAGGGGCAGCAGGGAACATTATAGGGCACATTATATGGGGAGAGGCAGAGGGGCACATTATGGGGCATGGCATAACACATTATGGGGGCTTGCAGGGCACATTATGGGGCACAGCTGAGAACATTACATGGGGCAGGAGGGCACATTACGGGGTACAGCAGAGTTTATTACATGGGGAAATGAGAGCACATTATGGAGCACAGCAGAGCACATTATGGGGCATATTACATGGGGGCTAGAGGGCACATAATAGGACACAGCAGGGCATATTACATGGGGGCATGAGGGCCCATTATGGGGCACAGCAGAGCACATGGGGGGGGGGTAACATGTCATATTATGGGGCACACCAGGACACATTATGAGGCACAGCAGGGCATTTTTTCATGGGGGCAAGAGAATACATTATGGGGCACAGCAGGGCATGTTACATGGGAACAAGAGGGCACATTATGGGGCACAGCAGGGGATCTTACATGGGGCAAGAAGGCACATTATAGGGCACATAATGGTGCTCACAGCAGGGCACATTATGGGGCACAGGATGGTTCATCAAGGGGCACACATAAGGGCACATCACAGGGCATAGGGCACATCACATGGCACACAGCAGAGAACTGGGCACACAGTTGGGCACATAGTAGGGCATGGGGCACACAGTAGGACACATCATGGGGCACACAGTAGGGCACATCATGGGGCACACAGTAGGGCACATCATGGGGCACACAGTAGGTCATGGGACACATCACAGGGCACATCACAGACCACACAGCAGGGCACATCACAGGGCACACATCAGGGCATAGGGGCACATATCAGGGCATGGGGGCACACAACAGGGCAATAGGGCACACAACAGGGCAATAGGGCACACATAATGGCAATGGGGCACACATAAGGGCAATGGGGCACACAGCAAGGCATAGAGGCACACATCACAGCATGGGGGAACACAGCAAGGCATGGGGGCACACATCAGGGAGTGGGGCATACAGCAGGGCATACATCAGGGCATGGGAGCACACAGCAGGGCAATAGGGGCACACACCAGCATACAAGCAGCTGAACTTTCCTTCCTAGATGCAAAGTAGCGCAGGAAGCGGCTGTAATTAGACCTCTTGTGATGAGCTCCTCCCCGCCGAGCCCCTCCTCTTTTCTCGTCTGTCCGAGGTGATGACAAATACAAGCACCTGGGGTGGATTGGAGGGAAGAAGGGGCGCATCACGAGAGGTCTAATTACACTGCATTCTCTTAGCAGGGAGCAGGGACCCGCTCTACCCGTCGGCTAGCTGTGATTGACGGGTAGATCGAAGTTGAAGCTGTCATGGGGCCCCCTACTGGCCACGGGTCCTCGGGCAGTGCCCGAAGTTCCTGAATGGTCAGTCCGCCCCTGCATGGCCCCATCCATTGGCCCCTCAATGTGGCAAAACCTGTACCTTTAGCAGGCTCTGCCAAGCCCTGGATACCTGGCAGAGCACAGTACCATGTCCGGGCATGCACACAATCTTATAGCAAATGTGTCCTCAGTAAAACTGTGTCCTGGTAATGTGTGACGTGGTAATCCCAGGAGGCAGAAGGGGGGGGGGGGGTACAAACATAATCCCCGCCTAGGAGAAAAGCAGGAAGTAGGAACTGTGCTATACTTTACCAATAATGTGTTCCAAAACAGAGGGGGAAATTAGACCTGGTTCATGTGATGGTATAGAAAATCAACCCCCATACAGGGTATATATATATATATATATATATATATATATATATATATATATTCCGGGTATTTAGCAGTTTGCCTGGAGTTCAGCTTTACATTGGAATTGTGGGAGTACACACAACCGAGTGCCTATAGGACAGCCGGGGGCCACAATGTGTATGCAGCAGGTGGATTTGAAGGGATTAAAGGAGTGCTGCAGGCCACATCCATCATTAAAGTCATCTAAGCAGGATTCATAGTATCAGTAAAAAGAACAATTCTCGCCCAAAATGAACCAGTCCATGACTTTAATCTTTTAAATATAAAAGTCTTAGGAGAAGAAACTACAAGGTGGATTTTTTTAGCCAGAAAATTCAGTTCTAGGACCCTCTAATTGAGGTTCAAGTGTTTGTAGAACTACCCCTGTAGGAGTATGTTAAATGTTGGTTATATCTCATCCTGTACAGCCAGGCACATGGATTTTCCATACACTCTGGAGTCAAGAAGCAGTCCTTGCAGCCTTGTTTTTTATTTAGGGGATTTGAACTTGGATGGGGAAGGGTTCATATGGGATGCCCACTTGATCAGCAGAACTCTTCAGGGACTCAACCAGCGGCCACCGCTCCATAAGGGATGCAGGGGCGCCGCCCCCCCCCCCTTAATCTCCATGCCGTGCGCCCGATGCATGGATTTCTATGAGGTTTTTTTTTTTAGAAGCACATGATCAGAGCCTGAGTCTCTAATTGGCTTCAAAAAGGTTGGGCTTGGGGCGCAGTGCTCTGCGCCCCAAGCTCAACCTTTTTGAAGCCAATTAGAGCCCATCCACTTGTGACATTAGCGAATCAACATTCGCTATTGTCGTCCTGCTTCTCCTCTCAGCCAATCAGGAAGCGGGTCTTAAGACTGTATTGGCCAGGAGGAGAAGACCTTGGTGGGCTAAGTGTGGGCTGACGGGCGGCCTGGTGGGCTGGCTGGCTGGCTGGCGGGCGCGCGGGCGGGCTGGCTGGCTGGTGGAGCACCAGCCACCACTGGACTCAACTATATACATCTGGTATATACACACTCCTTTCTTCTACCTCCAGCACACACTTGCTTATAGAACTACAACTCCCAGGACCAGCGAGCACTCTGGTTTTGATCCCACACTGATTCAGTCAGATCCTTGTAAATGCCCTTAGCAGGCAGGGACTGCAGGCCCCTTTTGGGGTAGCAAAATTAGAGAGGTCTTTGGTGCTAGCTGTCCTTTTCCTATGGCTACTGCCCCCAGTACCACCTCTTCAGGCACTGTCAGCCCTCCTGGCTGCCGCTGCCCCTTTCACTAGCCCTCCTGGCTACTTCTCCACAGTCCTCGTAGACTGACTCTGCATCCATCCCAGACTGCTTCCACCCAGTCCCTTCAGATGCGCCTCTCAGTCTTCCGACTGCAACACTCACCAGTCCTCTTGGCTGTCTTCCTCCCTGGAGATTTGCCTGGCACTGTCCCCCTGCTGTCCTCTCCTTGCTCCTGTGCCTTCTGGTCAGGATCCCTCTGTGGGTCATGAAGAAGGGTCCCTTCCGCACCCGAGTCCAGGCCTGAGTTTAACCAGACTGGGGAGTTAAGCCTCGTACACACGATTTTCGGCAGGGAATTGTGTGATGACAGGCTGTTGGCCTAAAATCCGACCGTAAGTACGCTCCATCAGACAATTGTTGTCCAACTTTCCACCAACAAATGTTGGATGGCAGGCTAGTAAATTTTCGGCGGACAAATGTCTGTTGTCAGATTTTCCTATCGTCTGTATACAAGTCCGTCACACAAAAGTCTAAAGTACAAACACTTGGAATAAATTATATCAGTTACTTCAACTTTTAGACTATTTTTGGATTTATTCACCTTCATTTGGATTTGTTTATTTATTTATTTCATGAATTTTCACTGTTATTTATCCGATGTCACTTCTTATGAATTTAATGGATGTTTAGTCACTTTATTTATGTGATTTTGCTCTTTACGCATATGCACTTTACTTGAAGAATTGGATTATATTTATGTCATCACATTTATGCACTTTGAGTTATAACGCCACATATCTCTATTTACCTTAATGAAGCTGCTTTGCTGGTGATACTGATGGAGTTCTGCCAAACGTATTTTAAAAGGCTTATTTTTCTAGTGATATCAAGAAAAATATGATTATGCTTTTTTTTTTTTTTTTATTTGGGCAAGTTACCACAACACCATTATCCCGTAGTTTTTAAAATCAAAGATACAACTATGTTGGTGTCCCTTGTTAATTTTACATTGTATTTTTTAAATGTAACTGCCGACTCCCAAACTGTCGTTTGAAGTAAAACACACAGCCAAGTATTATTCTCCACAATTTTTGTTATTGTGCATTAAAAAAGAAAACAAATACAATTAGACATGATATCTGCCAATAGAACTTCACCAAAAAGTGCATTCTATGCATCCAAAAATATAGAAAATATACTAAATCAAATCATTATTATTCAACCAAAAAATAAAATAAAAGCCTCATAAATGTGTCCTGCTTCTTAATATAGGGGGGTCAGCAATGCCAAGAGTTGGTGAAAGCAGGGGTCCGTCATCCGGAGATAATTCCGAAAAACATCCGGATTATTCTCCTGGAGCTCCCGCAGCAAAGGCATATGACATAATTGGTCACGATTAATAAAGCAACCAATTTTTGGTCCAAGAAATCCTCCTCCTCCTGGACTGGACTTGGGTCAAAGCAATAACTCCAAGGCCAATAATAAATAACACGTTATCTCCTCCGATTCCGCAACAGGGCTGGTTGACGAACGGCCGTTCAGAAACAAAATGAAAAGCGCGAAATGAAAAGCGCGAAATGAAAAGCGCGAAATGAAAAGCGCGAATCAACACTTACCAAACTTCTACTAACACGAAATTAGCAGATGGAGCCCAAAGGGTGGCACTAAAGAGCTGAAAAAACACGTGGTACGTCACTACGTTTGTGTTTGTTGGCTGACAATTTCTTGCCGTTTGTATGAAAGACAAAATCCAGGCACACGGTTTCGGACAAAAGTCTGAGGTTTTGTCTGCGGAAAATCCGATCGTGTGTATGAGCCTTAACACTCCATCTCCATCTTCCAACCGAAATCCACACTGCCCCTGCTGGGCTCACAGTATTTAAGGGGGCCTGCCCCCTGCCAACCCTTCTATTGGGGATTGGTCAGGGCTAGGGATGAGCTTCGTGTTCGAGTCGAACCCATGTTCGACTCGAACATCGGCTGTTCGACCGTCCGTCGAATTGCGAACGTTATGGGCCGTTCGCGCCAAATTCGTGTGGCGCGTCACGGCCCATAATTCACTGCGGCATCGCAGTGCATTGCTGGCTGATGATTGGCCAAGCATGCACTATGACCCGCATGCTTGGCCAATCACAGCGCCGTCAGTAGAGAGAGCTGTAATTGGCCAAAGCCAGGGTGGCTTTGGCCAATTATGGCTCAGGGGATTTAGTACACGCCCCACACTATATAAGGCCGCCTGCACGGCGGCCCTGTGTAGTGTGTTCCGGTGTGCTGATAGAGAGAGAGACAGACAGTGTCATTTGATTTGAGAGCTAAATTAGGCTAGATCTGTTCCTGCTCTTTACATTTAGTGCAGTGCGTCCTGCTCACAGTGTTCAGCTAGATCTGTTCCTGCTCTTTACATTTAGTGCAGTGCGTCCTGCTCACAGTGTTCAGCTAGATCCGTTCCTGCTATTTACATTTAGTGCAGTGCGTCCTGCTCACAGTGTTCAGCTAGATCCGTTCCTGCTATTTACATTTAGTGCAGTGCGTCCTGCTCACAGTGTTCAGCTAGATCCGTTCCTGCTATTTACATTTAGTGCAGTGCGTCCTGCTCACAGTGTTCAGCTAGATCTGTTCCTGCTATTTACATTTAGTGCAGTGCGTCCTGCTCACAGTGTTCAGCTAGATCCGTTCCTGCTATTTACATTTAGTGCAGTCAGTGCGTCCTGCTCACAGTGTTCAGCTAGATCCGTTCCTGCTATTTACATTTAGTGCAGTGCGTCCTGCTCACAGTGTTCAGCTAGATCCGTTCCTGCTATTTACATTTAGTGCAGTCAGTGCGTCCTGCTCACAGTGTTCAGCTAGATCCGTTCCTGCTATTTACATTTAGTGCAGTGCGTCCTGCTCACAGTGTTCAGCTAGATCCGTTCCTGCTATTTACATTTAGTGCAGTCAGTGCGTCCTGCTCACAGTGTTCAGCTAGATCCGTTCCTGCTATTTACATTTAGTGCAGTGCGTCCTGCTCACAGTGTTCAGCTAGATCCGTTCCTGCTATTTACATTTAGTGCAGTGCGTCCTGCTCACAGTGTTCAGCTAGATCCGTTCCTGCTATTTACATTTAGTGCAGTGCGTCCTGCTCACAGTGTTCAGCTAGATCCGTTCCTGCTATTTACATTTAGTGCAGTCAGTGCGTCCTGCTCACAGTGTTCAGCTAGATCCGTTCCTGCTATTTACATTTAGTGCAGTGCGTCCTGCTCACAGTGTTCAGCTAGATCCGTTCCTGCTATTTACATTTAGTGCAGTGCGTCCTGCTCACAGTGTTC
The DNA here is from genome assembly GCA_037952835.1 of Lithobates septentrionalis. NCBI lineage: Eukaryota > Metazoa > Chordata > Amphibia > Anura > Ranidae > Lithobates > Lithobates septentrionalis. The sequence goes on along the minus strand of JBBDGP010002456.1, from coordinate 809,471 downwards.
AGCTAGATCCGTTCCTGTTATTTACATTTAGTGCAGTGCGTCCTGCTCACAGTGTTCAGCTAGATCCGTTCCTGCTATTTACATTTAGTGCAGTGCGTCCTGCTCACAGTGTTCAGCTAGATCCGTTCCTGCTATTTACATTTAGTGCAGTGCGTCCTGCTCACAGTGTTCAGCTAGATCCGTTCCTGCTATTTACATTTAGTGCAGTGCGTCCTGCTCACAGTGTTCAGCTAGATCCGTTCCTGCTATTTACATTTAGTGCAGTGCGTCCTGCTCACAGTGTTCAGCTAGATCCGTTCCTGCTATTTACATTTAGTGCAGTGCGTCCTGCTCACAGTGTTCAGCTAGATCCGTTCCTGCTATTTACATTTAGTGCAGTGCGTCCTGCTCACAGTGTTCAGCTAGATCTGTTCCTGCTATTTACATTTAGTGCAGTGCGTCCTGCTCACAGTGTTCAGCTAGATCTGTTCCTGCTATTTACATTTAGTGCAGTCAGTGCGTCCTGCTCACAGTGTTCAGCTAGATCCGTTCCTGCTATTTACATTTAGTGCAGTGCGTCCTGCTCACAGTGTTCAGCTAGATCTGTTCCTGCTATTTACATTTAGTGCAGTGCGTCCTGCTCACAGTGTTCAGCTAGATCTGTTCCTGCTATTTACATTTAGTGCAGTCAGTGCGTCCTGCTCACAGTGTTCAGCTAGATCCGTTCCTGCTATTTACATTTAGTGCAGTGCGTCCTGCTCACAGTGTTCAGCTAGATCCGTTCCTGTTATCTTCCTACTGACAGGCAGGCTTGTCTGGTTACAGTATATAAAGCTACCTGAAGAAAATTACTGGTGTTCTATCCCAGCTTAGTGCAGCTACAGGCCATTAGTATGTCTGGAAGGCCAAGAAGGAGAGGCAGACAGTCACAAGCCAATAAGAGAGGGCAAGCAGGCTCTGTGTCTAGTGCTGGTCGTGGAGACGGTGCATCCTCATCAGCACGTGGCCATGGGACACGCTTGGCCTTTTTTTCGGCAGCTGGCCGTGTTGAGCCGCAACATGCAGAAAACTTGGTCGAGTGGATGACCAAGCCGTCCTCATCCTCCTCATCCTCTCTCACCCATGCCCAGGGTGCTTTGTCTGGCAAAGCAGCGGCCTCTTCCCTCAGCTCAATGTCATCAGTGCTTCCTTCCCTAGCTCCACCATGTCCTCATGAGGATTCCCTCGAACTGTTTGACCACAGTGTTGGGTACATGCTCCAGGAGGATGCCCAGCGTTTGGAAGGCTCTGATGATGATACTGAGCTCGATGAAGGCAGTAACATGAGCACGGACAGAGGGGGTGCCCAAGAAGGACAGCAATCTGGCAGTCATGCTCCCCCTGCTGCAGCATACTGCCAGGTTTGCTCCAGTGATGAGGAGGGAGGGGATGATGAGGTCACTGACTCAACGTGGGTGCCTGATAGGAGAGAGGAGGAGGAGGAGGAGGAGGAGGCGGCACATCACCAACGAGGCAGGATGCCCTCCAGGGGCCAGCCTAAGGGCAGCACATTGACTGCATCACACCCCAAAGCTCCACATGTGCAGGGCGCTGCAGTCTCTGCGCGTTATTCAAAAAGTTCTTTGGTGTGGGCCTTTTTTGAGACGAGTGCATCAGATCGCACCGCTGCTATTTGCAACATATGTCTCAAGCGTATCTCGCGTGGCCAAAACATCTCCCGCTTGGGTACCACATGCTTGACCAGACATATGTTGACCTGCCATGCAGTTCGTTGGCAAGCATATCTAAAAGACCCACACCAAAGAACAAAGAGGATCTCTCCTTGCTCCTCATCAGCTGAGATTTCCAACCCCACTAGACCTTCAGTCCTCTCTGAGACCTGCAGTGAGAGGAATGAAGGTGTAGAATTAGGTGTGTCACAGCCAAGTACTTGTGGGCAATCTGCTTTTGGTACACCGACGCCAGATTGTACCAGGCAAATTTCCCTGCCCCAGCTGCTGCACCGCCGAAAGAAGTTTGCTCCCAGCCATCCACATGCCCAGCGGTTGAATGCTAGCTTGGCAAAATTGCTAGCACTTCAACTGCTGCCTTTTCAGTTGGTAGACTCTGCCCCCTTCCGTGAGTTTGTGGAATGTGCGGTTCCTCAGTGGCAGGTACCCAAACGCCACTTTTTCTCACGGAAGGCGATTCCAGCTCTCTACCGGCATGTGGAAGGCAATGTCCATGCCTCGCTGGACAGGGCGGTCAGCGGTAAGGTGCATATTACCGCTGACTCATGGTCCAGCAGGCATGGACAGGGACGTTACTTAAGTTTCACGGCGCATTGGGTGACTCTGCTGGCAGCTGGGAAGGATGCAGGACAAGGTGCAGTAGTGTTGGAGGTTGTTCCGCCACCACGCCTCCAAAATGCTGATTGTGACACACCTCTCTCCTCCACCCCCTCCTCTTCTTCTTCCTCCATGGCCTCTTCCTCGGAACCAGCGGTGCTCCGTAGGCGTTCAAGGGGCTACGCAAGTACGCAGGCCAAAAGATGCCATGCGGTGCTTGAGCTGGTGTGCTTGGGGGACAGGAGCCACACTGGGGCAGAGGTTCTGTCAGCTCTGCAGGGGCAGGTTCAGAGGTGGTTGACGCCACGCCAACTTAAGGCAGGAATGGTGGTTTGCGACAATGGCACCAACCTCCTCTCTGCCCTCCGACAGGGACAACTGACCCATGTGCCCTGTTTGGCTCACGTCCTTAACTTGGTGGTGCAGCGGTTCTTGGGCAGGTACCCGGGCTTACAGGATGTCCTGAGGCAGGCCAGGAAAGTCTGTGTGCATTTCCGCCGGTCATATAATGCCAGTGCTCGGCTGACGGACCTCCAAAAGGAGTTTAACCTGCCCAAGAACCGCCTAATCTGTGACATGCCCACCAGGTGGAACTCGACATTGGCCATGCTGCAGCGGCTGCACACGCAGCAGAGGGCCATAAATGAGTACCTGTGCGACTATGGCACCAGGACAGGGTCAGGGGACCTTGGTTTTTTTTCCCCACGCCAGTGGGCCATGATCAGGGATGCATGCACTGTCCTGTCACCATTCGAGGAGGCCACGAGGATGGTGAGCACTGACAGTGCATGCATCAGTGACACTGTCCCCCTTGTCCACCTGTTGGAGCACACGCTGCGTGGAATAATGGACAGGGCACTTGAGGCAGAACAGAGGCAGGAAGAGGAGGACTTCCTTAGCTCTCAAGGCCCCCTTTATCCAGACAGTGTTCCTGCGTGCCCGCCGATCACACAGGAAGAGGACGAGGAGGAGGAGGAGGAGGAGGAGGAAGATTGTGTCAGTATGGAGGTGGAGCCTGGCACTCAGCATCAGCAGTCTTTAAGGGATCAGTCCCAAGGAACACATGGACTTGTACGTGGCTGGGAGGAGGTGGCTGCGGACGTTGTTGTCCTTAGTGACCCAGAGGACTCCGGACCGAATGCCTCAGCAAACCTACGCTGCATGGCCTCCCTGATCCTGCAAAGCCTGCGTAAGGATCCTCGTATTCGTGGTATCAAGGAGAAGGACCAATACTGGCTGGCAACCCTCCTTGATCCACGTTACAAGGGTAAGGTTGCGGACCTTATCTTGCCATCGCAGAGGGAGCAGAGGATGAAACATCTTCGGGAGGCCTTGCAGAAAGGTCTGTGCAACGCGTTCCCAGAGACTGGGAGGTTACAAACTCCTGTTTCTGGACAACGTGTTGCTGAGGCTTCGGTCAGTCAAAGAAGGAGCGGTGGAGAAGGTGGCCGTCTGACCGATGCGTTCAGACAATTTTTTGGTCCGCAGCCCCAAGGTATGATCGGTTCCAGCAACCATCGCCAGCGTCTGTTTTACATGGTGCAGGAATACCTAGGGGCAAGATCAGACTTGGACACCTTTCCCACCGAAAATCCTCTGGGTTACTGGGTCTTGAGGATGGATCACTGGCCAGAGCTTGCACAGTATGCAATTGAGCTACTGGCCTGTCCTGCATCCAGCGTTCTTTCGGAACGCACATTCAGTGCTGCTGGAGGCGTGGTAACCGATCACAGGGTGCGTCTGTCCACTGACTCGGTCGATCGGCTGACCTTCATAAAAATGAATCAGTCTTGGATCACCACCAGCTACCAAGCACCTGATGCTGATGTAACTGAATAATTTTTTTCAGATCCCTTCAAAGACTGCCTATGCTGATGCTGAGTGACTATCCCTGAGTAATTATCCTCTTCCTCCTCAATCATCACGCTGATAGCTTGTAAGAACATTTTTGGTTCTGGGCGCCACCACCAGTGCCTAAGGCACAATTTTTCAGCCCCTGTATAACAGGGGCGTGTAATTACAATTTTTGATGTAATACTTTGCAGCAGGGCTCGTTCCTGCATTCCAACTAGAGTGTCTGTGAGGGGTTGCAGTGTTGTGGCACCAGCACCAGTGCCTAAGGCCCAATTTTTCTGCCCCTGTCTAACAGGGGCGTGTAATTACAATTTTTGATGCAATACTTTGCAGCAGGGCTCGTTCCTGCGTTCCAACTAGAGTGTCTGTGAGGGGTTGCAGTGTTGTGGCACCAGCACCAGTGCCTAAGGCCCAATTTTTCTGCCCCTGTCTAACAGGGGCGTGTAATTACAATTTTTGATGCAATACTTTGCAGCAGGGTTCGTTCCTGCGTTCCAACTAGAGTGTCTGTGAGGGGTTGCAGTGTTGTGGCACCAGCACCAGTGCCTAAGGCCCAATTTTTCTGCCCCTGTCTAACAGGGGCGTGTAATTACAATTTTTGATGCAATACTTTGCAGCAGGGCTCGTTCCTGCGTTCCAACTAGAGTGTCTGTGAGGGGTTGCAGTGTTGTGGCACCAGCACCAGTGCCTAAGGCCCAATTTTTCTGCCCCTGTCTAACAGGGGCGTGTAATTACAATTTTTGATGCAATACTTTGCAGCAGGGCTCGTTCCTGCGTTCCAACTAGAGTGTCTGTGAGGGGTTGCAGTGTTGTGGCACCAGCACCAGTGCCTAAGGCCTAATTTTTCAGCTCCTGTTCAACAGGGGCATGTAATTACAATTCTTGATCTAATATTTCACAGCAGGGCCCTGTGAGGGCTTACAGTGTTTTGGCCACAGCAACACCTAAGGCCCAAATTTCTGCTGAGTATATAGGGCAGGACCCTACTTTCAAACATCTAACTTACAAACGACTCCTACTTGCAAACGGAAGGAGACAACAGGAAGTGAGATGAAATCTACCCCTAGGAAGGGAAATTCTCTCATGTAAGAGTTAATATGGGAAAACAATTTCTCCTTTCCACTGATGCTTTCCAATCCTTGTTCCACAAAAAAACCCAAATTTTCAAAAAACATTTTTCATTGGGACAAAAAAGTGAGGTGAAATCTTCTGAAGAGGAGGAAAGACGCAAAACAAATGTCACAGGGGTGATAACCCTTCCCTATGTTTTCCAAAAAGCTTAGAAAAGATTTTTTGGCTGGAGCTAAACACGTTAAAAATGTTCAAAATTACAAACAGATTCTACTTAACAACAAACCTACAGTCCCTGTCTTGTTTGCACCGCCTGTATACTGCTGTTCAGAGTATATAGGGACCTTTCCTTATTTTAATTTGGGTGCGGGGTTCCCCTTAATATCCATACAAGACCCAAAGGGCCTGGTAATGGACTGGGGGGTACCCATGCCGTTTGTCTCACTGATTTTCATCCATATTGCCAGGACCCGACATGACATTAAACCCGCAAGCAGTTTTAAATGAGATTTTTTCCTTTAAAAATGACATTTGGTGCAGGGACTGTTCTAAACATGGGAAACACGCGTCACTTTACAGGCATACTATAGACACCCCCCAGGTACGATATTTAAAGGAATATTTCACTTTTTTTTTTTTACTTTAAGCATCATTAAAATCACTGCTCCCGAAAAAACGGCCGTTTTTAAAAGTTTTTTTTGCATTGATACATGTCCCCTGGGGTAGGACCCGGGTCCCCACACCCTTTTTAGGACAATACCATGCAAATTAGCCTTTAAAATGAGCACTTTTGATTTCGAACGTTCGAGTCCCATAGACGTCAATGGGGTTCTAACGTTCGTGCGAACTTGCGGTCCGTTCGCGGGTTCTGGTGCGAACCGAACCGGGGGGTGTTCGGCTCATCCCTAGTCAGGGCCCTCAGAACACTCTGGCTAGCTCCTCCTAGACCCCTCCTAACTGCTTCTGGAACTTTCTCCAAGTTTCCAGCCAGCAGGGAGGAGTCATCAGAGAAGCTGCTGCTGAGTCATCCAGTCTACCTGAGTCACTCAAACCCCGACCCAGAAAAACACACAGGCTGCCAGCCAAGCCTGAACAATTTACCTACACTAACACAAAAACTCTACCTCTCTACACAGCTAGGGGGTGCTACACTTGACGTCAGGAAGATTTACCCCCCTTCATGACCAGGCCATTTTTTTCCAATACGGCACTGCGTTACTTTAACTGACAATTGCGCGGTCATGCGACGCTGTACCCAAATTACATTTATGCCCCCCCCCCCCCCCCCCCAAATAGAGCTTTTATTGGTGGTATTTGATAACTTCTGTGTTTTATTTTGAAAAAAGAACAATATTTTTTACTTTCTGCTATATAACATATACAATAAAAAAGCACGGTGCGCTTCCAGCACAGAGATCAGGGTCTCGCTGTAAGCCCCGGGTCCTGTACTAACGATCGGGACCCGGGAACTCGAGATTCCAAGTCACCTGATCGCTGTCATAGCCTCTAATTGGCTATCAAAGGAACAGTCACTGTGAAGCCCGCCCCCGTGTTTTCCCTTTTCTGTGAATGGAGGAGAGAGAACCTCTGGCTCTAATCATGTGCTTCACAAAAAAAAACACTCGCCCCCCTGCCCACCATTGAAATCCATAGTTTGGCGCCCTGCTATGTAGATCAGGGGGCCGGACGCATGGATGGAGCGAGAGGGGGGCGGTGTCCGTGCGCCCTCTATGGACGGGCCTTCACTGACCGTCTCACTTTAAATTAGTATCAATGTCGGTGTGTTTTAGGTAGGATAAAAAAAAGCAAAATGCGCACTATGTGTACAAACAACAACTAACAAATGATTTTTTTTTACTATTTTGGGACAGTTTTCCTTTGATAATAATAAAAAAAAAGAATCATGAAATATCCATTACTATTTACCACCAAATGAAAGCCAAATTTTTCCTGAAAAAAAAAATAAAAACGCGGTATAATCCACCTGGATGCACAAAATAGTTGTGATGATAAGTACAATTTTACTATCACATGTCAAAGTTGCAAAATTGTGCTTAGGCATTTAGATTTGTTTTACCCTTAGGCGCGAAGGGGTTAATTATTTGCAAACAACCATTTTTCTTGCTTCCTTGATTCTAAAAGCAAGTGCAATGCCCAGCTATCTACAGATTTGGAGTATATCAGAAGCCGGAATCTGAATGACGGCGCTCCCCTCTCTCTGTATTCCCGTCAGCTCTTCCCTACAAACAATATTTCCTGCACCGGGGAAGGCAGACTTGTAATGTCTGTAATGTAAATGTCATGTAAATGTCATGTAAATGTCATGTAAATGTCATGTAAAGGCACATGGTCATGTAAACTGTAGACACATCTGGAAACATTGTCACAATCAGGATCTGAATAGGACTGAAACAAAGACACGTGACTGGTACTGACCACACAGGGGTTATACATGGGCAACTGGTCAACGGTTTTAATGCAATTCTGGATGCAGGTCTGGGACCAGGACCCAATCTCCTCTGCAGCCCAGTCTATGTGCGGGTTGTGCAGTTTAAGCCAGGGATACCCTAAGATAAAAGGGGATAAGCAGGAGATGAAATCACGTAGAAGGTGATTGTCTCCTTATGCGATTCCCCAATGGTCGGAGCAATGGGTACCGTGCACAAGGTCACCAGGCCCATGGACAAGGAAGAATTATCAACGGCGGAGAAGGGTCTGTGCACCTTAGTCACTGGAATCTGTAGAAGGCGTGCTAGGTCCCGATCAATGAAATTGCTAGCAGCGCCAGAATCAAAGAAAGCGCAGAGGTGGTGAGAGAACTTGGCAGAACTAAGTTGGGCAGGAACAAATAAGCCATCTCTGAGGGAAACAGACGCAGTATGGTCTATAGAAGCAGACCCCACCCACACTGGACTCTTGGCGTTTCTCGGTTCATTAGGACAGTCAGCGACAAAGTGGCCGTGGTTGCCACAACATAGAGTCACTGAGATCTCCTTCTAGCCTTTTCCCCAGGGGATAAATGGGTAGCACCAATTTGCATGGGCTCATCCTCCTGGAGAGGTTGAGAGGGTTCAGAAGAAGAAGTAAAAGAAGAAGAGGTGGGCACCCTACTTGGGGGCAAAGACACAAACCTCTCTGTACGCCTTTCCCCTAAACGCCTGTCAATACGGACGGCTACTTGCATGGCTTCATTCAATGACTTCGGTTCAGGGTAGTGTACTAAGGAGTCCTTGATAGAGTCTGATAAGTCTAACCTAAATTGGCTTCTTAGAGCTCGGTTATTCCACCCCGAGTCAGGTGCCCAGCGTCCGAAATCAGAACAGTACTGTTCAGCGGTGCGTTTACCCTGACGTAATGACCTAAGATTAGCTCCAGCTGAATGGGCACGTCAGGATCATCATACAGTAAACCTAAGGCTTTGAGAAGGGCTTTAACTGACCCTCTGACTGGGTCATCTGTGGGGAGACTAAACGCCCAAGACTGGGGATCCCCCTGCAACCATGTAATAATCAGGCTGACCCGCTGTGTTTCAGAACCAGAGGGGTGTGGCTCAAGGTTAAAGTATAGCATACAACTGTTTTTAAAGTTAGAAAACGGGGGTCACCAGCAAAACCGTCAGGCGGGTTAACTTTGGACTCTGGCTCCTACGTTACTGCTGGAGGTGCGTTTACATGCAAAGGCAGTTCCTGGGCTTGGCGTGTCAATTTGCAAATTTTCTCAGCAAATAAACGGGCCTGTGTAGTGTCCATCTTCACAGAAATGTTTATGTTGTTATTGGCTTGTGTTAATGTCATGAATGTCACGCCTATCCCAACGCAGGTGGTCAGACACTATAGCTGGCTACTGTGTGCTTCACCTATAGCAGCCCCCTTTCCCTTAAGACAAGCAGGCCTACTGGTACTTGGTTGCCCCCAGGACTTATACACAATGCTATAGTCCGGCCACCACGCCAGGGCAGATGCAAACTGAGCAAAGCAAACAGATACTTGCAGTTTAGCAGACAGATAGCGTGGTACAAAGGCAGTTCAGATAATAAGGCAGGCTGAGTTCAGGGGATAGTCCAGTATCCAATCCGGGTCATACACAGAAGCTCCAACAGCAAGCAAGGCAGACTAAAGCCTCATACACACGATCAGATTTTCAGACGGGAATTGTGTGATGTCAGGCTGTTGGCGGAACATCTGACCGTTTGTACTCTGCATCGGACAATTGTTGTCAGATTTTCCGCGGACAAATGTTGGATGGCAGGCTTTAACATTTTCCGCGGACAAATGTGTGTTGTCGGATTTTCCGAGCGTGAGTACACAAGTCCGTTGGACAAAAGTCCAAAGTACAAACATGCATGCTCGGAAGCAAGGACGAGCCGGAAGTGGTCGGTCTTGTAAACTCGCGTTCGTAATGGAGAATTAACATTCGTGACGTGGCAAATTATGAAATGTGGAAATGCAGCGCACAATTCTCTTCTTCTTTAATGGGATAATAATGAAGCTGCTTTGCTGGTGATACTGATGGAGTTATTGTAAACGAATTTTCAAAGGCTTTTTTTTCTAGTGATATCAAGAATAATATTATTATGCTTGTTATTTTTTTTTGGTCAAGTTACCACAACACCATTATCTTGTAGTTTTTAAGATCAAAGATACAACTACGTTGGTGTCCCTTGTCAATTTTACATTGTATTTTATAAAATGTAACTGCCGACTCCCATGCCGACTGTCATTTAAAGTAAAACACATAGCCAAGTATTATTCTACACATTTTTTTTATTGTGCATTAAAAAAAGAAAACAAATAAAATTAGACATGATATCTGCCAATAGAACTTAACCAAAAAGTGCATTCTATGCATCCAAAAATATAGAAAATAATATACCAAATCAAATCATTATTATTCAACCAAAAAATAAAATAAAAGCCTCATGCATGTGTCTTCTTAATATAGGGGGTCACCAATGCCAAGAGTTGGTAAAAGCAGGGGTCCGTCATCCGGAGATCATTCTGAAAATCATCCGGATTATTCTCCTGGAGCTCCCGCAGCAAAGGCATATGACATAATTGGTCACGGTTAATAAAACAACCAATTTTTGGTCCAAGAAATCCTCCTCCTCCTGTTCCTGGACTGGACTTGGGTCAAAGCAATAACTCCAAGGCCAATAATGAATAACACGTTATCTCCTCTGATTCCACAACATGGCTGGTTGACGAATGACCGTTCAGAAATGAACTGAAAAGCGCAAAATGAAAAGCGCGAATCACCAGCGATTGGGGCACTATTCCTCCCACCGACACCATCGATGGGGCACTATTGCTTCCATCCACACCATCGATGGGGCACTATTCCTCCCACCGACACCATCAATGGGGCACTATTCCTCCCACCGACACCAACTATGGGGCACTATTCCTCCCACCGACAACAACGATGGGGCACTATTCCTCCCACCGACACCATCGATGGGGCATTATTTCTCCCACCGACACCATCGATGGGGCATTATTCCTCCCACCGACACCATCGATGGGGCACTGTTCCTCCCACAAACATGATCGATGGGGCATTATTCCTCCTGCAGGCACCATCAATGGGGCACTATTTCTTCCTACAACATCATCAATGGAGCACTATTCCTCCCACTGGCACCAGCGATGGGGCACTATTCCTTCCATCAACACCATTGATGGGGCACTATTCCTCCCGCCAGCACCATCAATGGGGCACTATTCCTCCCATGGATACCATCAATGGGGCACTATTCCTCCCACCGACACCAATGATGGGGCACCATTCCTCCCACCGACACCATCGATGGGACACTATCCACTGCACTGTACTCCCACTGACATGATCGATGGGGCATTATTCCTCCTGCTGGCACCATCCATGGGACACTATTCCTCTTGCCGGCACCATCGATGGGACACTATTCCTCTTGCCGATACCATCAATGGGTCACTATTCCTCCTGCCGGCACCATTAATGGGGCACTATTCCTCCCACCGACATCATCGATGGGGCACTATTCCTCCCACTGACAGAATTGATGGGGCACTATTCCTTCCATTCAAACCAATGATGGGGCATTGTTTATGCAAATAAATGTCGCCCACTGGTCACAGTCCAGCCCCCCTAAAGTCCGAAGGACAGCAAACCGGCCCTTTGCTCGGAAAGTTTGGGCACCCTTGGTTTAGAAGGATAAGAACAACAGAATAGGATCTGTACAAGGTGCTGAATTTTACACATTGCTCTCCACCTTAGTAAACAAGCTCAATGGGGTAGAAATCTGGGATATCAACCGAAAGAACCAAATCCTTTGAACAGTCTAAACAATGATGTATGTGTATGATGCCAAGCCAACACTTATTATGTAAATCAGATTAAAGAATATATTTGTTTTCTTAAACCTGTAAAGTGACGCGTTATTTCTCACTTTAAAGGAAAGCTGTGAAGTTTAAAACATGAGAGCTATTAAAATTAAATTGCTTTTGCAAAGGCGTATGCTCTGGAGATGTCATCCAAGCCCACCATAAGCCCAATGATGGATGTGCTGGGGTGTGTCTGTCACTGTGATTGGTGTGGTTCCTTAACTTGCTCCCTCTCAATATCTACCATCCTACAACATGTTCTGCCATTACAATAGTGCCCCCATAAATTGCCCTTACAGTAAAAAAGAACCACAAGAACCAGAAGTGTAGAACAGAGCGGCGGGCGAGAGGCCCAGAAAGAGAGGAAATGGGAGGGGGAAAAAGGGGTCCCCCAGGCTGGAGGCTAGTTCAAGTTGAATTCACAGACCTAAACTAGTCAGATTTAGATTAGGGAGTGCGTAGGACCACCACGGGGTCCATACCTTAAGAAATTTTGCATGGGAGTCGTGGAGGACGCTGGACATTTTCTCATGGATCATGAGGGTCGTCAAGGAATTCTTCACCTCTGTGAATGAGACAGAAGGTTTTTTCCAAGCCCTCGCTATTGTTCGTTTGGCGGCAATAAATAAGTATGTAGCTAGTTTCTGTTGATGAGAGAGGAGGCCCGGGCGTGGGCAATGGAGTAATGCAAATCTGCGGTCTTTGCGGAAGGGAGCATGAAATAGGGAGGAAAGTAGACCAAAGACCCTTGACCAGAAGCCTACAAGACGGGGGCAAGACCACCATGTGTGCAGTTCATCTCCTCGTTGACCACAACCTCGAAAGCATCTGTCATTGCATGATGGGTTTGATTTGGCGATACGGGCTGGGACCCAGTACCAGCGCAGGAGGACCTTATAGGCTGCCTCCAACGTGGCAGTGTTAAAGGAGCATTTTGCTATGCTGGACCAGGCTTCACTCCAGTCTGCTAGATCTATGGGGGACAGGTCGCATTCCCATTTAAGCACATAGGAAAGGGTAGTGGAAGCGTTGCCAGCAGTGGTCATTTTCATGTTCAATGTCAATGCCGGGGAAGTGCATTGAAGTGCTGAAGCACCCCTCAAAACTCTTCAAGCGCCCCCATAGTACCCGTATCAGCAGTCACCAGCACTTTCCGTCGCACCCTAATAAAATCCAACTCATGTTGGATCAATAAAATAAAGGGTGCGCCCCAAGCCCCGCTCTAATCATGTGCTTAAAAAACACCCCCCCCCCATTGGAATCAATAATCTGGCATCCCTGCATGTAGATCAGGGGGCCGGATGCATGGATAGATGGATAGGGGGGGTGGCGCCCGTGCGCCCCTATTGGACGGGCTGCCACTGATTTTAATTCTGAATTGGAGTGATTTGATCAGGTGATGGACTTGCAGGGCTCTAATAAGGAAAGTTGGCTGCATCCCATTAGATGTTATTAACCCTTTAGGAGAATCTCACCAAAAATGAAATTTCTATTGCAGAAGATGCTTAAAATCTGACTTGTATTTTATTGCAGACTTCTGGGAAAGCAGGAAATGACATTTTTGGGGGGTGTCCTGTTTGCCATCTGTGTACAGGACACCTCCAGTTAGCCGTATTGCATTGGATTTTACAGAAAATTACAGTGGCTGCAGAATGAAAAGGAATTATATAAATAATATATTTATATTTATAATATAAAAAGTGGAGTTACCCTTTAAGGACCTTAGATTTTAAGTTCCTTGAGGGGCAGGGACTGATGTGAATGTACAATGTATATGCTTTACGTTTTTTTTGATTTCCTCTGGATAAACTGTGGGTATAAGATTGTGTACATGGAGGTTTTCTATTAGTTTTGTTGTCTATTCTATTGGTTGAACTAGATAAACGTGTATATTTTTTCAGCCTGACTAACTGCATAACTATGTAAAGGCAGGGCGTTTATTTTTCCCAACAGGAACGCAGTACTGAATATATGTATATGTAATTGCAAGGGGTGCTGGGGTGTGCTGGAGGGTGTATAGATGCTGGCTGCTTGTTGTCACTGGGGAGGTGTAGTGTTGATGGGGGTCTATTGTTGGGGGGGTATTGTTGCTGGCTGCTGGAGAGTTTAATGATGCTGGCTGCCAAGGGATCTATTTCCACCGACTGAGGGGGTCTATTATAGTGGGAGGTCTGTTGTTGCTGGTGGGGAATCTATTGATGCTGGGGGAGAGGACTTACGTTGCTGGGGGTATTTTGTTGCAGGGGATCTATTGATTCTAAGAGGGGTGTATTGATGCTGGGAGGATGCATTGTTGTTGGGAGGGTCTATTGATAATGTAGGGGGGTGTATTGTTGCTGGGAGGGTCTTATGTTGCTGGGAGTTTTTTTGTTGTGGGGGGGGGGCTATTGAAACTGGGGGGGGTTGTTGCTGGGGGGGGGTCTGTTGATGTTGTAGGGGCATATTGTTGCTGGGAGGGGTCTTATGTTGCTGGGGGGTCTATTGTTGCTGGGGGGGTCTATTGTTGCTGGAGGGGTGTATTGTTCCTGGGGGGGTATATTGTTGAGGGAGGCCTATTGATGCTTGGGGGAGCTATTGTTGCTTGGGATGTAGGTATTTTTATTGCAGGGGGGTCAATTCTTGCTAGAGAAGGTTTATTAATGCTGGGGGGGAGTGATATTGCTGGGAGCATCTTAGGTTTCCCAAGGTGTAATTTTTGCAGGACAGGGGCTATTGATACTGGGGGGATATATTGTTGCTGTGGGGGGGGGGTCTTTTGTTGCAGGGAGGGGTCTTATGTTGCTGGGGGGCATTTTGTTGCTAGGAATCTAATTATACTAAGGGATCTATTGTTCCTAAGAGACTATTCTGTTGAGGGCGGCCTATTGATGCTGTGGGATCAATTGTTTCTGCGGGCGATTTTTTTGCAAGGGGTTTTATTGATGCTGGAGAGGTCTATTATTGCTGGGGAGGGGGGGGGGGGTGTTGTTACTGGGAATGTCTTAGATTGCTCAGGGTGTATTTTATTGGGGGGGGGGGGGCTATTCATGCTGGGCATGATATTTTTTGGGGGGGTCTATTGTTGCTGACTCCAGGGGATCTATTTTACTGTCTTTCTTGTTATCAATAACAAATTCCAAATAAATGGGGGTGGAACCAATGGATGGTGCTCAGAGGTGGTTTGAGGGTGGAACCAAGAGACGGTGCTCGGAGGTGGGTAGGGAGTGGAACCAAGGGACGGTGCTCATAGGTGGGTAGAGGGTGGAACCAAGGGATGGTGCTTGAAGGTGGGTAGGAAGTGGAACCAAGGAATGTTGCTCAGAGGTGTGTAGACGGGTGGACCCAAGGGACGGTGCTCGGAGGTGGGTAGGGACTGGAACCAAGGGACGGTGCTCAGAGGTGGGTAGAGGGTGGAACAAAGGGGCGGTGCTCGGAGGTGGGTTGGGAGTGGAACCAAGGGACAGTGCTCAGAGATGAGTTGGGAGTGGAACCAAGGTCTGGTGCTCGGACGTGGGTAAGGGGAGGAGACAAGGGAATTACCTGCACCCATTCTCTGAGAGAAAAAAAAGCCCTGTGTAAAGCACTGCAGTAGTAAATACATTCAGTCCCGCTACCCATCAACAATGAAGAACGTACCTACAGCTGTATTGGTCAGATTTGTAAGTGACAACCATCAATGATATGTAGCAGGGTCCCAGGCCTCCTTCGGTCTAATGAGAACCTCCAGGGCCAGGGATAGCTCACATCCTTCTGTATATGGTGGGTTGCAAGGCATAGTGGGTGCAGTATGAGGTATATTGATTGGGTGCCAGACACTTCTTAAATGCAAAAGAGATTTTATTTCTCTTAACAAAACTTTGGGAGAGGTTGGGTGCCAGTACTACTTGTTCCGGACTGGCAGTTGCTGTAGATATCTCAGATTGAACGGAGGCAGCAGGAACTTCCACTTCGGTCTCGGTGTGGTCACTGGACAAAATGTGTTCCTCTGGATAGGAATCTGCCCAGGCAGGGACAGACCGGCCAGAGTCAGAGGCAGTGGTGCCAGAGGTAGCATATCCGTAGCGTATCCCCAAGCCCTCATCACCTGCGATGGTAGTGGTGGTCTGGCAGCCACCAGTAGCAATTCTTCACATCGATAAAACCTTCTCCAAGGGCGCAAGAACAGAGCAAACCCGGAGCACCGCCGGCAAACAATCCCCATAGCTGCAGAACTTTGAGAGATATACAAAGCGATCTCTCCTCTCGGCACCATCCGAATACCCGTGTCAGTAATCGTGGTTCCAGAGGCAAAGAAACTGGCAATTTCCCTTGGGTCATATTCAGCTGATATCGGGTGGGGGGCCCTAAATCCAGGAGCTCCCATATAGGCCATGTTTCCCCTAAGGCCACGAGGTTTCAGCCCGCCTTCTTCATGCTGCAGCACACCAAAACTGTAATGGAGTCCATTTTAGAGTCTAATGCCTCGTTTCCACTGAGCGGATTGGTTCGGTTCGGTTCGGTACGGTACGGTACGCTATTTTGGGTGTTTCCATTATAAAAGCGGCCCATACAACTGAACCGTACCGCTCCATTCAGGGTCCTGCTTCAGATGTGGGGCCATAGAAAATGGAACGGTTCTGTTAGGGCGGAGCTACGATACATTCCACTGATTGGCTGACAGAAAACCCTCTGCTGTGCTATGCTGATGCATTTTTTCTAAACCCTGTATGGCCCCTTGTGGTCCCACTTGCAGTGGAAACGCTCACCAGAATAGACCGGACCATTCTAGGCCATTCAAACTGTACCATCCCAAACCGATTCGCTCAGTGGAAACGAGGCATATGTTAACCCTCATAGCGCTGGCGGGAAGTGTCAAAAGACCAGGCTGATCCTCTCCCATGAGCAGTGAGACTTGTTGGTTCTTCCCCACATTGTTAGCATACACAACAACATAGTCTATAAGAAGTATAGATGTTACTTGCCACCTTCCCACGGAGCCAGACGAAATCCCGAAGAAGCTGAAGCCGGTTGCTAAGGGTGACTGCTGCGAGGATAACGCCTTAGCCCCACGTTGGGCGCCAAATGTAGCAAGGTCCCAGGCCTCCTTCGTTCTAATGAGAACCTTCAGGGCCAGGGATAGCTGTCATCCTTCTGTATATGGTGGGTTGCAAGGCATTGTGGGTGCAGTACGAGGTATATTGATTGGGCGGCAGACACTTCTTGAATGCAAAGGAGAGAGTATTAGGGCCAGGACACCCTTAGGCAGTTGCAAGGTTATTTGGCAGACTCCGAGACTTCAACAGGAGAACAGCCATGCAGGGAAAGGCATCCAGCAAGACGCCACATCTGCATGTGTAGAAATAACAAACAAATTAAAATTACTGCGCTATCAAAAAAATCAAGTTTAAATTATAAAACCAAGCTGCAACTTCTTGTGAGATACACACAAAACATACACCTTTCAATAATTAAGTTGCGCTGGACTCCTGAATCATAACAAATAAGTGTAATGAAAAATATAAAATAAATAGCACAAAAAAAGTCCATCAACTTAAAGATGAAAAATCGGTGTGAAGCTGACAGACAATGCACTTAAGGAATGTGATAGGAGAGAGATGAGGTCCACCACTACACACACTGCCGCTTACCGACTTCCAATAATCTCCTATCACGGGAGATCACACGCGCTTTTGGCTTAATACCCAGCCCAGGCCTTTGGTAAACACAGCAATGGTCTCAGCGTCTTCCTGGGTAATATCACCCAGAGGTACATATTGCCATATGATCCCCATAAAGAAATAAAGACTTCCATAGTGTAAAATATTTTTGGTTATTTAATAAGTAAAAAAGTATTGCACTTACAATTAGGTGAAATATATAAAGCTTAAAAAACAAGCTGGCCGGCTCTCCAAAGCAGCCCGTCACTCCGGAACCTGTGTGAACGCGGTGGCATCAGCGCGTCACTCCTCCCTACGTGTTTCGTCAGAACTGACGTCGTCCAGGGGTATGGGCGGCGTGCTAACTCACCGCCTTATATTCATTTCCATAACAAGGAAACCACACCCCGCTCTGAGCCTTGAGTTCCAGCTTCGGCAAATCCTCCATTTTGGGAAAGGGCAAATGCCCTCAATCATGGGGATTCCTGTTGCCACAGGAAATCATTCCTGTTGCCATAGGTATGCTGTCTCCTATGGCAACAGTCTTTAACAGTTTCTAACACAAAGTGTAACAGTTCATTCACTTCCACTACAATCACTTCTTGTAGTTCTTCAACTCACTGAGCTCCCAGTCTCTCTCACTAGACTAGTTGATTCACTGCCACTGAATCCCTTCAGCTCCTCCAAACTTTATGGTGGTATCTTCCTCAAGCGTCACCCTCGCTTCTCTGCTGGGTCCCTAGCTTGGCACTCAAGATACTTTTCAAGCTTCATCCCACTGGCCTGCTCGGTCCCTGGCTTGACACACAAGGCTTCTCTGCAAGCGTCACCTCCGCTGGTTGGGTCCCTGGCTTAATTCCCACTGAAGTTTCCAGATTCTTCACTGTCCCCAGTTGGTGAGAATACTGCTCCGGTACTTGCTTCAGCTACTCACTGTGGTCCCTGGTAATAAGGTGGTTGGTCCCTTAGTGGTGACAGCTCTCCTCTACCTCCGACCGCGACAGGTTCTCCGGCTGGCAGAACCGTCAATTCTGGTTGGACTGCAAGCCGCAGCCAGATGTGCCCGGGATAGGCCCAACAGACAACCTTGCAGCCAGATGTGCCTGGGATAGGCCCAAACTCCGGCTTAGCAGCCTGGGCAATACAACACACGTCCACCCAGACAGCCGTCCAGGTGGCACAGAACCCCCGATCACCTGACTCCACCTAAATATATAGGTTCTCCCAGCAGGCCAAGGGACCCAAGAAAATCCCTGCCCATTGGCTGAGACACCCCATATACCCATATTCTGACCTTGCACTGCCCTTCTCGTATCCAATGCCACCAGGTACCCGGCCACCTAGAGGCAGAAGAGAAAAGTGCAGCAATGCCAGACTTAGGGAGAAATCAATTGATCCTTAACAACTAACCAAGGTAGTTACTCCTGGCAGGCAAATTTAGGAGCAACCCTGCCTAAACTCAAGGGTTGATACAGATAGATCTGCTGCCTGCGACAAAAAGAAAGTCAATAGTTCACACAACCTGACATTATGTAAGTTTACCGATTACTATGCCGAATTCTCCTCTAAGCAAACAATCTTTGCATTTCATCAAAGGCTTTGAAGAAAAAAACAAAAACGTTTGTAGCGAGATTGTCATAAATATTCCGGGCCGCGCACATCAAGAAACGCACACGAGCTGTAATCAAGTCCGGCACATGTCAGGATCTTACAAACGGGAGACAATACGTTGGGAAGATTAAGCAAGCCTCATCCTAATATCTGCCAGTGCCGGTCTTTTATATTACTTTTCAAATGTTGCTCTACGGATGTGAAAAGCTTTTGAAGCTGTTTCTTAAATATGTATATCTGCCAGCAGTGCGAGTCAGTCCAAGTTGCAAAGAGATATTAATATGTATGCGCGTAATTTGTTGTGTATCCTCAGCGAGCGCGGCGTAACGAAGGCCCGAAGAGCGATATTATCATTGTTCTACAATTCATCAACCTGAGAATGAGAGTTGAAAGGCGAGCCTGCCCAGAAATGACCCTGGAAGATGGAACCATATGGTTACGTTAGACTTGGTGCTCCTGTGAGTCTCGAGCCTCGGGCCCCAGGGAACGCAGTCTGAGATCCTGGCGCTTCTCCAAGGGCAGCGCACCAGGCACGTATTAGCGTTATTTAATGCCTAGCTTACAGCCGGTACCGCGTGTCAAACAATTACGCTGGAACGTTGTGCTGAATACTCAAGAAACCCTAATGAGCCCTTCATGTGCATCAAAGACGAACGTTTAAAATTCAGCCTTGCAAGGACCCCCTTGTCTTCTGGCGGGCTGGGGAAACGTCTGCTATCGTCTCAAGTCAACGCGTTGGAAGACAATCGGTAGCAAACGATGGCGCTGTGGCTTCCTGAACAGCCAAGTGTCAGTCCCAGTTCGGGAACCTTAGAGATCACAGGGCAATTTCACATTCAGTGCACTCTATGCTACAATGCCCCTCCTAATGAAACATGCCTGCGTTTTGTGAATGCCATGATGGCTCCGGGAGGGGGATGCCCAGGATGAGGGTGGTGGTGGTGGTGGGGGGGGGTGAGCTCAGCTCTTCCTGGAACCTGGTTTTATCATTTCACAGCATTAAGATGTCTGAAAAGTTTGCTGAGATGTCGGATCCTGAAGACAGGAGAATCCCTGGGGGGATACAGTACATATCAATCAATAGAGTTATAAAATAAACGTGTGTTTATCACATACCGAGGAAAAAGAAGAAAGTATACTTCCCTGCAAGGAGCTGGACGGGATCATTCAAGCACCATTAACTCCTAAAGGAAATGTAAGCAAGCCTCCCCATTTTATAAAATGAACAGTTCCTTTCCATTATCACAGAACTGTGCCTTTGCTGATTGCTCCATCATGAAGCCCAGTGATGTCATGCCGATGGACGATCGAGACTTAGGTGTACCTTGATGACCCTGATGCATGCTGTAAATCAACGTTCAGCTCCAATATGCAACCTTTGCTAATGCATTTGCTGAAACAAGGGATGTACGTTAAGTGCGCTCATTGTCACAATGGTAAAACACAATCGGTAGAATTGTTTCAAATATAAAATATAAAGAACACCCTATTTTCAGGGCCGGATTAAGAGCATCATGGGCCTGGTGCTGAGGATTTTGGTGGGCCTTTTTTTAATTTTTTTTTTTATTGCAAATTTCAATGTATAACATATATATATATATATATAAAACAAAAAACTATAACTATGACCAAAACAAAAAGGTATGCTCGGACCACCTGAGAAGAGGAGATCACAAGGATTACACACACACCAAACAGGGCTCAGGATCATAGATCTTATGCCGCGTACACACGAGCGGACTTTACGGCAGACTTTGCAGACTTTGCCCGGCGGACGGGATTTCGTCGGACAATTCGATCGTGTGTGGGCTCCAGCAGACTTTGTTTTCTCAAAAGTTGGACGGACTTAGATTTGAAACATGTTTCAAATCTATCCGACGGACTCGAGTCCGGTCGAAAAGTCCGCTCGTCTGTATGCTAGTTCGACGGACAAAAAGCCACGCTAGGGCAGCTATTGGCTACTGGCTATCAACTTCCTTGTTTTAGTCCGGTGTACGTCATCACGTACGAATTCGACGGACTTTGGTTGATTGTGTGTAGACAAGTCTGTTCATTCAGAAAGTCCGTCGTAAAGTCCGTCGAAAAGTCCGCCGGGCAAAGTCTGCCGTAAAGTCCGCTCGTGTGTACACGGCATTAGTCTCCTAGTTAAGTATCAGACATAGAGAACCTAAACGTGAAGTACTACGATGCTAACATCATTTCCACATACTAGTACTCTGCAGGGGCGGGCCGTCCATTAACCACTTGCCTAGCGGGCACTTACATCCCCCTTCCTGCCAAGGCCATTATTCAGCTTTCACTTTGAATGACAATTGCCCGGTCATGATACACTGTACCGAGATGAAATGTTTATCATTTTCTTCACACAAATAGAGCTTTCTTTTGGTGGTATTTAATCACTGCTGGGTTTTTTATTTTTTAATAGAAAAAAAAAAAGACCAAAAATTTTGAAAAAATGTTTTTTTTACTTAGTTTCTGTCAGTAAATTTTGTAACCAAGTAATTTTTCTCCTTCACTGATGTGCGCTGATGAGGCGGCACTGATGGGCTCTAATAGGCTGAACTGGTGGGCATTGACGAGGTGGCGCTTATGGGCACTGATGAGGCGGCACTCATGGGCACTGATTAGGTGGCACTGATGAGGAGGCACGAATATGCTTATGGGCACTGATAGGTGGCACTGATATGTGGCACTGATGAGCACTGATAGGCGGCACTGATGGGCACTAATAGGCGGCACTGGTGGGCACGGATAGGCGGCACGGATAGGCGGTACTGATGGGCACTGATGGGCATTGATAGGTGGCACTGATGGGCAACACTGATGGGCATTGATGAACAGCAGTGATGGGCAGCACTGATAGGCGGCACTGATAGCCAGCACTGATAGCATCGCTAATGGACACTGATTGCTGGCACTGGTGGGCACTGATTGCTGGCACTGGTGGGCAATGGTGGGCACTGATTGGTGACACTGTTGGCGCTATATTGTAATCAGGGCACTGATGATCGGTGTCCTGATTACATATGTAGATGTCCCCCTGTGAGGAGATGCCGCTGATTGGCTCTCCTCGCCACACACTCTGTCAGTGTGAGGCGAGGAGCGCCGATTACCGCATCTCTGTGTTTACATGTGACCGGCTGTGATTGGACACAGCCGTTCACATGGTTAAAGAGCTGCGGCTCTTTACAGAGATCGGGGTCGTGCCATGTCCTAGCAACATGGCGCAGCCGTGATCGCCGTGCAGCCACGATCGCCGCCCCCCCCCCCCCCCCTGTGGGAGCGCCCATTCTGGGACGCTGTCATATGACGGCATCCCAGAAAGAGAGCCGCACCGCCCCACCGTCATTTGAGGGTGGGCGGGTGTCAACTGGTTAGGGGTGCACGGGCGCCTCCCCCCCATTCATGCATCTGGCCCCTTTCAGGACACTGGATGCATGAAATACAATGGGGGGGCGTTGTTTTTTGAAGCACCTGATTAGAGCTGATTAGGCTCTAATAGGCTTCAAAATAGGGTGGGCTCGGGGCGCAGAAAATGTGAATCGAGCCCACCCAGTTGTATGACAATAGCAAATGAATATTCACTATACTCACACTGAATCTGAGACCCGTTTCCCGACTGGCCGATTGCAACTCTGACATGTGCTAGTAAAACCGTACATATAATCACCACTACTGTGTGCATCCAGGTGGATTATAGCGCGTTTTTTTTTTTTTCAGGATAAATCGTGCTTTCATTTGGTAGTAAATGGCTATAGATAGCTCTGTTTTTTTTTACTATTTGTATTTATTCTCAAAGGAAAAGTGGCCCAAAATAAGTTGTATAATTCTTGTTACTATTATACCCTACCACCAAAGAACCGGAACAACCCAAAATAAATTCTCCTGCTCCTCACGACCGCAGTGATACCACACATGTGTATGTTAGTTGTAGTTTGCACCCGTAGTACAGCCCAGAAACAATAGTGTGCATTTTGCTTTTTAAAAAAATTTTTGACCTCCCTAAAACACACCGACACTAGCGCTAATTTAAAAAAAAATTAAAAAGAAAAATCCTGCCCAAAATATACTGACCCTGACCTTAACTTTTGGTCCTTACTTGACCCAAACACTAACCCTGGCACTGACCTAGATCAAACCTTGATCCAGGTTTTTTTTTTTTTTTCATTATTTTTTATCTTTTATTTTTTTTTACACGCACATTTTTTTTTCCTCACTGCAAGGAAAGAGAAAGATACATTGGGGTGAATTAATGAAGGCAAAAAGACTCTGCACTTTGCAAGTGCAGTTGCTCCAGAGCTTAGTAAATGAGCAGACGCTCTGCTGACTTCCATCATGCTACTTTTAAAAATTTCCCTTGCATGCAATTGGGTACTCTTTGCGATGTGAAGCCTTACCCCATTTACTAAGCTCTGGAGCAACTGTGCACAGTCTATGTGCCTTAAGTAAATCAACCCCATTGCATCTTTCCTCTCCATTCACAGAGAGAGAGAAAAACACGGGGGGGGGGGCGGGCGGGCTTCACAGTGACTGATCACTGTGGTAGCCAATCAGAGGCCACCACAGCGATCGGGTGACCCAGAATCGGGAGTTCCATTTACCGATCTTTAGTACGGGACCCGGGGCTCTGTGCTGGGAGCGTGCTGTGTAGTCTGTTTCTAACCCTCCCCACTTAATACTTACCTGAGTCCTGTATTGATCCAGGGCTGTGTTCATTTGCAGGTCTTCTCTCCTCTCTCTAAAAGTCTTGGCTAAGAGCGGTGAGAATCATTTTTTCCGTGCCGCGGTCAGTCAAATCCAGTGAGAAGGGAGCAGGGGTGGGGCCAAGCCACTCTGTGTGTGTCAAAGGCTGCACACAGCCTGTTTCAGGAGCGATTTCCTATGGTGGCACATGCAGAAGTCGAGGAGCCTAGAGCGCCTATAAGCAGGTTGAAATGCTAGGCAGCTGCTGCTCTGGGTGGGAGGAAGGGGTTGACTGTATTTCCCAGGTTACTTGCTTTGGCGTGCTTCTGCTGGGCTCTGCCACTCCCCCTTCCTGTGCATATAAATTCAGGAGGAAGGCTCTGCTCAGAGTAGTTCCAGCCACGTGGGAAGCAGGGTAGGCTGACAGCTGAGATGGTACCCATTCCTCCATCAACCTCCTGCCTGGAGGAGCTCAGCTCTTCTCTGCCTTCAGCTACCTTTTATCCTGTCAGCACTGAAGATGGCCTGCCTGAAGAACCTGCCGACATGCCTGAGGCTGCTCAGTCATGTAGTCCCTCAACACACAGCCTGAAGAAAAGACACAATAAACAAGTAGAAGAAGGCGCAATACCATATACCTTATATACTGTTGCCTATATGCACGGAGGAGTGCCGCTATCCTCTCCATCGATAGCGAGCTATCTCGGAAACGCGTCGCACAGGAGTGACGTCACAGCCCGGCGCCGCAGTGTTTGCGATCCTAGCCTCGTTCTGGCTCCGACCACACGGCCGTGCCTTCCATACCATCATGGATGCCGGACGATTTGCTGGGATTTCCGCCTTACACACACAGCTACAGGCTGGACGCCCTCACATCCTCCACTCTTGGAACCCACACCACCCCAGACGGCTCTTCTGCTCTCCTGTCCGTGGTGTGCCCATAAACTACTTTTGACTCAGCGCAGCTCATCTTTAGCCCATGAGAGGTGACGCCATTTTTATTGGACTTGCTGACATTTGTAGTCCTTCCCTCCATTGTGTGCCACAAGATGTACCTGAGATCTACTCTTCAGTCTCACATGTGAGTGGATGTTATTTTTAATAATAAATTTTATTTGATACATATTCAGTGGCGCCCCCTTTTCCTTGTTTTTATTGAAGAAAAGACACAGCCAGCCAGCAAGATGTGACCTCCGGTTGTTGCTTCTGCCTCCCTAGAGCCTTCCGTTCCACGTGTAGGGGATTGTTGGGATTTGCAGTTTTCCCTAAAGATAACAACTGTGGATTCTGCTGTATACGGACCAGTGGTGGCCCGTCCATACGGGGTGCAGGGGCGCCGCCCCCCTAATTCATGCGCCCGGCCCCTAATCTACATGGACGCAGGGATTCCAATTGGGTTTTGTTTTGTTTTTTTTGAAGCACAGGATTAGCGCCTGAGGCTCTAATTGACTTCAAAATAGGGTGGGCTCGGGGCGCAGAGCACTGCAGCCCAAGCCCACCCAGTTGTGTGACATTAGCAAAATTAATATTCACCATTGTCTTCCTGATTCTCCCCCCGGCCAATCAGGGAGCGGATTGGCCAGGGAGTCTTAGGGCTCCCGGCCAATCGGGTCTCAGAACACACTTCCTGTTTAGCTGGGAGGAGAAGCAACAGCCCCCCGGAGCGAGGAGTAGCTGGAGCGAGGAGCAGCAGCCCTACCAAGGATGCTCGTCATCTGCCTCCTAAGGTCAGGAGGCCTCTGATCGCTACCTTCCCATCCGTCTCCTGCAGGGGGCGGGGGGGATTGGCGTTGGTTTGCCCTTCCCCCAAAATATTGAGCACTAGCCGCCACAAGTCTGGCTTAGGGATGTTAGGAAAAAAAAAATATTCCAGTATATATCCCACAGTAGACATGTGCAATTTGTTTCGTTCCAAAGTAGTTTTTGAAACGAATTTCGACAAATTCGTTATTTCAGAAACATCCGAATTAACAAAAACCTATTCGGAAATTCCAAAAAGTCACAAACTTGTACATTCGTGAATTCGGAATCCGAAGTTATGAAATTATCCGAAAGAAGTGAATGCCGTATCAAAACGAATGGAACGTAATGCAATTAATAATGATAAATAACAATAATAATAATAAAAAAATGTATTATTGTTATTATTTATTACTAATTTGTTCCATTCCATTTGTTTAAATGCGGCATTCGTTATTTCGGTTAATTCGTAACATCTGTTTTTGTTACGTTCACTAACAGCCAAATTTGAAAGGAAATTCCAATATCTATAATTTAATAGTTAGTTATTATTAGTTAGTTATTATTTTGAATTTTCAGATTTTCTTTCTTATTTTCTGATTTTCGAATTTACGAAATTACGAATTTACGAATTTTCGATCATAACGAATGACCCGAAAAACGAAAAAAATAAATGAATGAAATGAAAACAAACACATTTTTCGGCAGTGCACATGTCTATTCCACAGTTTGTAGGCGCTATGACTTTCATACAAGCCAATTTTAAGTGAAATTTTGGCCTAAATTTCTCACGAAATTAGATTAAAAAATAAAATAAAAATATTGGATATGTTTTGTAGCGCACCCCCCAAGGAGGTGCAAGTCGAATGGGATCTCCCACCCTGCACAGCCAGGCACACCGAATTTCCACAGGCACTCCAGAGTCAGAGAACAGAGTCCGAGACCTTGTTTTTTGTTTTATTGAGGGATATAACTTAGATAGCGATTGGATTTTATGGGAGGCCCATTTGACTTCACACAACAACTTCAGGGAGAGCTCTTCCTAAATACAGTCTATATACAGTCTCTACTCAGGGCTGGTGCAAGGAGTTTTGACACCCTAGGCGAAACCTCATTTTGCCACCCCTGGCTCCACCCCTGACCCCACCCCATTTGCCCTGACCTGTCCAGGGTAACTTCTCCCCACAGTCCTCCAGACTGACACTCACCAGACCACCCGGCTGACTCTCAGGAGATCTCCCGGACATACTGACCTGCTCCTGATGTCCCCTCTCCTTGCACCTGTGCCACCAGGAACGTTTTCCTCCACGAGTGTTGGCGAATCCTTCCAGCACCCGAGCCACAGGCCTGAAGTCTCCTTCCTCCCCAGACTAGGGGGCGCCCTCAAGGGCCAATGACAGCCTCCTCAGTGCTCCATCTCCATCTTCCACCTGACTGCCCCTGCCGGCAGGACTCATGTCCATTTATGAGGTGGCCTGCCCCCTTCTGGACTCTCTTTTTGCTGGGGATTGGTTCGAGGACCTCATAAATATGCATAGCAGCCCGTCCTTACTTCAACCCTCTAGTTCTGGAAGTTTTTACCAGCTTCCAGAGTTTAGACCAGGGGGAGGTGCCAGAGAGAGCTGCCAGATGAGTCACCCCTCCCCTGAGACACTGAACCCTGACCCAGATTCTCAGCTCAGGCCTGGCCCTCAGCCAAGCCAATTTGCCCACACTAACAACTAAACCTATATACATTAGCACACTAGCTAGAGCAGGGGTCTCAAACTGGCGGCCCTCCAGCTGTTGCTAAACTACAAGTCCCATGAGGCATTGCAAGGCAGACAGTTAAAAGCATGACTCCCACAGGCAGAGGCATGATGGGACTTGTAGTTTCGTAACAGCTGGAGGGCCACCAGTTTGAGACCCCTGAGCTAGAGGGTGCTACAGTTTTATAGCAGAAAGTAAAAAATATTGTGTTTTTTTTTTCAAAATTTTGAGTCTTTTCTTGTTTCTAAGATAAAAAAATGAAAACAAAACAAAAGAAAGCTCTATTTCTGTGAGAAAATGACGGCCGGGTGGGGGTACCATCATCCTAACTGGGCATCATATGACGTCCAGCAGAACCAACCGCTCGTGCACATCCACCCCGGGGGCGTGCAACGCGGCGCTCGGTAGTGTGGTGTGTAGGCTCTTTACCGTGTGATCAGCTGTGTCCAATCACAGCTGATCACAACGTTGCTAGGAAGTGCCGGTTATCGGCAGTCCTTTATTCGCGCTGACAGGGTGCGAGTAGAGGAGAGCTGATAAGCGGCTCTCCTGACAGGGGAGGGGGGATCTGCACTGATTACCAGTGCAGTGATTATCAGTGTAGCCCCATCAGCGGTGCCCACCTGTGATGCCGATCAGTGCCCAGCAGGGATGCCTGTCAGTGCCTCCTCATCAGTGCCATCTATCAGTGCCCATCAGTGCCATCCATCAGTGCCCACCAGTGCCACCTATCAGTGCCCATCATTGCTGGCTATCAGTGCCCATCAGTACCATCTATCAGTGCCCATCAGTATTACCTATCAGTGCCCATCAGTACCACCTATCAGTGCCCATCAGTGCTGTAAATTAGTGCCTCCTCATCAGTGCCTATCAGTGCCGCCTCATCTGTGCCCGTCAGTGAAGGAGAAAACATACTTATTTACAAAATTTTATAACAAAAATGAAGAAAAACTTTCGCGCTGACAGGGTGCGAGTAGAGGAGAGCCCATAAGCGACTCTGACAAGGGGGGGGGGGGGTCTGCACTGATAACCAGTGCAGTGATTATCAGTGCAGCCCCATCAGCGGTGCCCACCTGTGATGCCGATCAGTGCCCAGCAGGGATGCCTGTCAGTGCCTCCTCATCAGTGCCATCTATCAGTGCCCATCAGTGCCATCCATCAGTGCCCATCAGTGTCGCCTATCAGTGCCCATCAGTGCCACCTATCAGTGCCCATCAGTATCACCTATCAGTGCCTACCAGTACCACCTATCAGTGACCATTTGTTCTGCAAATTAGTGCCCATCAGTGCCATCAATCGCTGTCCACCAGTGTCGCCTATCAGTGCCCATCATTGCTGCCTATAAATGCCCATCGGTGCCACCTATCAGTGCCCATCAGTGCCACCTATCAGTGCCCATCAGTGTGACCAATCAGTGCCCATCAGTGCTGCAAATTAGTGCCTCCTCATCAGTGCCCATCAGTGCCATCCATCAGTGCCCATCAGTGCCGCCTATCAGTGTCCATCATTGCCACCTATCAGTGCCACCTATCAGTGCCCATCAGTACCACCTATCAATGCCCATCAGTGCTGCAAATCAGTGCCACCTCATCTGTGCCTGTTAGTGCAGCCTATCAGTGCCCGTCAGTGAATTCATCTGGTTATGAGCCACCAGGGGGAGCACTCCAAATTTTTTTAACACTTTTTTATCTAATACCATTCAATATACCAACTTTATTGATGTGAACGGAACTCTTCCTGATACGTCCGTTTTACCTGCCCTTTTTTCTTTATAAACCTGTAACGTAGTGACCAACGTACGCTTCCCTGAGGACGTTCAAAACGAAACGTACGTCGGAGCGATACGTGGTCACGATCTTTACCTACGTCCGGTTATCTGGCTGTCTCTCATGCCGGGTGGAACACACGCCGTCTGTTGATGTGGTGCGACGGATCTCTGATGCCAACCTTACCCTGACAAACGAGCAGCCCCAGTGCCGGGTAGGCACCCACAAATGTAAGCGGCCATTTGGCTTTTCAATGCTATCCTAGCATTTTAAATAAAGGTTTTACACTATGGAGACTTTGTTTGTTTCCCATATATCCCTTGCTTGAACGAATGGGATCGGAGGGGTTCATGCCCAATCACCATCCAGCTATCCAGCCGTCCATGTGAGCAGGCACATTCCTGCAAAAGCGCTAGTGACTCTCTTTTTAAATAAAGGGGTCATTGGTATCTGGTAAGCAGATATCCATTTTTACAAGGTGTGTCAAGGAACTGGCACATCTTGAAAGATATCACTTTATTTAGAATTCATTTTTTTACTGTTAATTACCAATAGTACACTATTGTATTGCTACCATTGTGTTGGTTTCTGTGGATTAGTGTTCAATCTCACAGGTAATATGTATACAAATCTATGTTCTTTTTCTTTTAGTACCCAAGGTACACAATAAGCACAATTCACAATTGTTTTAATTTTTATTTAATTTTTAAATTTTTTGAACAATCATTAGCGCCCCCTATTTATATATTTATTATTTGATCATTTATGTTCAAACTGGGGAGCAGCTTGGGTTATGTTATCTATTTAATTTTTGATTTGTAGTTTTTCACCACTTAAACTCATCTATATAAATTTTATTTTTAATTAACATTTTCATTATTGCCACCATTGGCGCGGAGTTAGCTTTTTCTACTAGTGATCAAATATTACCAAAAGAATGCTCTATTTATAGGGGGAAATGATAAAAATGTCATATGGGTACAGTGATGCGTGACCGGGCAATTGCCATTCAAATTTCAACAGCGTTGTAAGCTGAAAATTGGCCTGGGCAGCAATGGGGGGGGGGGGGGGGGGGGGGGGGGGTGCCCGGTATTGAAGTGGTTAAAGTAGTGCCCAATAGCATAAAATGGCCTGGTCATGAACGGGGGTAAAACCTTCTGGAGGTCAAGTGGTTAAGAACCAGTTTATCCCAATAAAGGTTCTTCCTGGTTTTGCACGTTTCAGTATAAATAGAGCTCCTGCATTTGATTGTGTTGGATGTTGGACGCAGCGCGGCCTGCGGTTCCCGGGGTGCGGAGGAGCTGCATTATGCGGAGGGTCATTAAACGGCTCACTTATGTCTCTGCATTCCGCCGTCCCATATCACACTGGAAGTGGGAAGCAGCTGGATTGCCTTTTCTGTGCCAGTATCTTGGATGTTGTTGTCACCTCATGCCCTCAAGCTCTTTTCCAAACTCTTCCTGTCGCCCGGCATCATTAGATATTTTAATTATTAATTATCACTAAAAGCAGTATTGCTGCATTGCTATTCTTGATCGGTCTCTTTATCTGCTTTTTTGCCTCTCGTTCTGAAACCAGATCTCTTCTCTGGCTGACGTGACTCGGTCCTCCTCCCCCCTCCCCCCCCCCATGTGCCTCGCACCTCTCTACCTGCAGAAACATTCCGAGCTGGTGGAAATGAAGATACAAGTGCTTAGCAGTCCGCTCTTCAGACTTAATCTTGCTCGGCTGCTTCCAGGAATGATGAAAGCGCCGGACACATCTACTCAAGTCACCCACCGTGCGTCTGTTTAGCGGAAAACAAAGTAAAAAAGGGTCTGTTTTGGCAGCTTGAATCATTTCATCTTCAACCAGCTCCGTGTATAAGAAACAGATGTTCGAAATCTTGCCAGGCAGACAAAAAGCCCTTTACAAAGCGTTTTCCATAAAAATAGAACCCTTCCATCACACTTCTCCGGCAGGCTGTGCGTTGCCAGCGTGGGATGTGAGAGAGGATGGTGTCATATTTATACCATGTATTGTACCAACACTACAACATGACTCCAGGTAATCAGATGCACCCAGACCCATCAGCAAGCTGTTAGACTATCTACTAGCCCAGTGGTCTCCAAGCTGCGGCCCGGTGGGCCAGATGTGACCCTTAGCTTGCCTTTATCTGGCCCTTGGGGCGTTTTTCCTTCCAGTGATACAAGACACTATTCTGCCCACTGACACCAACAATGGGGCACTATTCCTCTCATTGACACCAGCGATGGGGCACTATCCCTCCCATTGATGCCAATGATGAGTCACTATTTCCACCACTGATACCAATGATGGGGCACTATTCCTCCCACTGACACCAGCGATAGGGCACTATTCCTCCAACTGATACCAATGATAAGGCACTATTCCTCCAACTGATACCAATGATGGGGCACTATTCCTCCCACTGACACCAGCGATGGGGCACTATTCCTCCAACTGATACCAATGATGAGGCACTATTCCTCCAACTAATACCAATGATGGAGCACTATTTCTCCGTTTGACACCAATGATGGGGCACTATTCCTCCCACTGATACCAATGATGGAGCACTATTCCTCCCACTGACACCAGCAATGGGGCACCATTCCTCCAACTGATACCAATGATGAGGCACTACTCCTTCATTTGACACCAATCATAGGGCACTATTCCTCCAACTGATACCAATGATGGAGCACAATTCCTCCCTCTGATACCAATGATGTGGTACTATTCCTTCCATTGACACCAAAGATGGGGCACTATTCCTCCCATTGACACCAATGATGGGCCACTATTCCTCCCACTGATATCACTGATTTGGTACTATTCCTCCCACTGACACCAATGATGGGGCACTATTCCATCTACTGATACCAATGATGGGGCACTATTCCTCCCACTGACACCAGCGATGGGTTACTATTCCTCCCCCTAATACCAAGGATTCATTGTTTACTCCTACTGATGCCACAACAATTTCCACTCCTAATGGCCACAGTCCGCCCCTCCTAAAGTCTTTCCTTAGAAAGCTTGGAGACCCCTGTACTAGCCAATGGAACCCCTCACAAGGTTAATCGGTACGCCCAGGACGAAGATGGCAAACCCTTTCTAGGGTGAAATTTTCCATACTTTGTCATGTTACAACCAAAAATGGAAAAAAAATTTTATTGGGATTTTATGTGATAGACCAATGCGAAGTGACACATAATTGTGAAGTGGAAGGAAAATGATAAATGTTTTTCAATTTTATGTACAAATAAATATGTGAAAAGTGTGGGGTGCATTTGTATGGCGCCCCCGGAGTCAATACTTTGTAGAACCGCCTCTCTCTGCAATTACAGCGGCAAGTCTTTTTGGGGATGTCTCTACCAGCTTTGCACATCTAGAGGGACATTTTTGCCCATTCTTCTTTGCAAAATATCTCAAGCTCTGTCAGATTGGATGGAGAGCGTCTGTGAACAGCAATTTTCAAGTCTTGCCACAGATTCCCCATTGGATTTAGGTCTGGACTTTGACTGGGCTATTCTAACACATGAAAATGCTTTGATCTAAATCATTCCATTGTAGCTCTGGCTGTATGTTTAGGGTCGTTGTCCTGCTGGAAGGTGATGCTCCACTGCAGTCTCAAGTCTTTTGTAGACTCTAATGCCGCGTACACACGGTCCTACTTTTCGTCTACAAAAGTCCAACAGACGCTGATGGACTAAAGCTGGCTGGTAATCCGATCGTGTGTGGGCTTCTCCGGACTTTCAACCGACTTTTTTAGCCTCAAATACGACGTACTTTAGATTTGAAACATGCTTCAAAACTTTTACTTCGTACCTACGACGGACCCCGAAATCCGCTCGTCTGTGTGCTAGTCCGACGGACAAAAAGCCACGCTAGGGCACCTATTGGCTACTGGCTATGAACTTCCTTATTTTAGTCCGGTGTACGTCATCACGTACGAATCCGACCGACTTTTGTGTGGTCGTGTGTAGGCAAGTCCGGTCGTTAGAAAGTAGGCCGCAAGTCCGCGGCAAGTCCACCGAAAGTCTGCCGGAAGTCTGTCCGACAGGCTGTCCGACTTTTGTAGACGAAAAGTACGACCGTGTGTACGCGGCATAACAGGTTTTCTTCTAAAATTGCCCCGTATTTGGCACCATCCATCTTCCCATCAACTCTGACCAGCTTCCCTGTCCCTGCTGAAGAAAAGCATCCCCACAACTTGATGCTGCCACCACCATGTTTCACGGTGGGGATGGTGTGTTCAGGGTGATGTGCAGTGTTAGTTTTCTTCCACACATAGCGTTTTGCTTTTAGGCCAAAAAATTCAATTTTAGTCTCATCTGATAAGAGCACCTTCTTCCACATGTTTTCTGTGTCCTCCACATTGCTTCTCCCAAATGGTAAATGGGACCTCTTATGGCTTTCTTTCACCAATGTCTTTCTTCTTGCTACTCTTCCTTAAAGACCATATTTGTGGAGAACACGACTAATAGTTGTCCTGTGGACAGATTCTACCACCTGAGCTGTGGATCTCTGCAGCTCCTCCAGAGTTACCATGGACCTCTTGGCTCTTCTCTGATGAATGCTCTCCTTGCCCGGCCGGTCAGTTTAGGTGGACGGCCATGTCTTGGTAGGTTTGCAGTTGTGCCATACTCTTTCCATTTTCGGATGATGGATTGAACAGAGCTCCGTGAGATGTTCAAAGCTTGGGATATTTCTTTATACCCTAACCCTGCTTTACACTTCTCCACAACTTTATCCCTGACCTGACTGGTGTGTTCCTTGGCCTTCATGATGCTGTTTGTTCACTAAGGTTCTCTAACAAACCTCTGGGGGCTTCACAGAACAGCTGTATTTATACAGAGATGAAATTACACACAGGTGGACTCTGTTTACTAATTAGGTGACTTTTGAAGGCAATTGGTTCCACTAGATTTTAGTTAGGGGTATCAGAGTAAAGGGGGATGAATACAAATGCCCCCCCACACTTTTCACATATTTATTTGTAAAAAAAAATAAAAACCATTTATCATTTTCCTTCCACTTCACAATTATGTGCCACTTTGTGTTGGCCTATCACATAAAATCCCCAAAAAAATACAGTTACGTTTTTGGTTGTAACATAACAAAATGACTCAGGGGGGCGCCATACAAATGTACCCCCCATACTTTTCACATATTTATTTCAAGGGGTATGACTACCTTTTCAAGGCACTCTATGTTGCTGACCTTTGCTATGGATACATCTACTGTCTGCAATCTGCCCTGACTTTTGTTACATTTTCTTGATACTTCTCTCTTCTACTGCCTGTACCAGCCTTTTCTACATTTAACAGATACACCTACTGCCTCCTCCCTGGCCTGACGTTTGCTACATTTATTGGATACATCTACTGCCTGCCGCCTGCACTGACTTTTGCTAAGTTTAATGGATATTTCTTCTATCAACTGCTTGTCCTGACCTTTGCTATGTGTAATGCCGCGTACACACGAGCGGACATTACGGCGGACTTTGCCCGGCGGACTGGATTTCGTCGGACAATTCGATGTGTGTGGGCTCCAGCGGACTTTGTTTTCTCAAAAGTTCGACGGAATTAGATTTAAAACTTGTTTTAAATTTATCCGTTGAAATCGAGTCCGGTCGAAAAGTCCGCCGTCTGTATGCTAGTTCGACGGACAAAAAGCCACGCTAGGGCAGCTATTGGCTACTGGCTATGAACTTCCTTGTTTTAGTCCGGTCGTACGTCATCACGTACGAATTCGACGGACTTTGGTGGATTGTGTGTAGGCAAGTCCGTTCATTCACAAAGTCCGTCGGAAAGTACGTCGAAAAGTCCGCCGGGCAAAGTCCGCCGTAATGTCCGCTCGTGTGTACGCGGCATTACAGTTACTTCTACTGCCTGCTGCCTGCCCTGACCTTTGCTAAGTTCTATGTATACTTCTTCTGTTTGTTACCTGTCCTGAAGCTTGCTATATTTAACAGATAGATCTACTGCTTGCCACATGCCCTGGCTGCTTCATTTTATAGATGCCTCTCCTGTCTACTGTCTGTCCTGACCTTTGCTTCATTTAACAAATAATTCTACTGCCTGTTGCCAGCCCTGACCTCTGCTACATTTATGGATACGTCTAATGCCCTGACCTTTGCTACGACCACGGATACTTCTACTACCTGCCATCTGCCCTGACCATTGCTATGACCACTACTATCAGCCACTAGCCCTGATCTTTGCTACATATATGGAT
Organism: Lithobates septentrionalis; assembly: GCA_037952835.1. NCBI lineage: Eukaryota > Metazoa > Chordata > Amphibia > Anura > Ranidae > Lithobates > Lithobates septentrionalis. The sequence goes on along the minus strand of JBBDGP010002456.1, from coordinate 774,468 downwards.
ACTTTGAATGCCTGCCCTGACCTTTGCTAAGTTCTATGGATATTTCTTCTGTTTATTACCTGTCTCGACCTTTGCTACATTTAACAGATAAATCTATTGCTTGCCATCTGCCCTGACCTTTGCTACAGTTTCTAGATGCTTCTCCTGTCTACTGCCTGTCTTGACCTTTGCTACATAAAATAGAAAATTTTACTGCCTGTCGCCAGCCTTGACCTCTGCTACATTTATGGATACTTCTAATGCCTGCCCTGACCTTTGCTACGATCACGGATACTTCTACTACCTGCCATCTGCCCTGACCTTTGCTATGACCACAGATACTTCTACTACCAGCCACCAGCCCTGATCTCTGCTACATATATGGATACTTCGAATGCCTGCCCTGACCTTTGCTAAGTTCTATGGATATTTCTTCTGTTTATTACATGTCTCGACCTTTGCTACATTTAACAGATAAATCTACTGCTTGCCACTTGCCCTGGCCTTTGCTAGATTTTTTAGATGCTTGCCATCTGCCCTGACCTTTGCTACAGTTTCTAGATGCTTCTCCTGTCTACTGCCTGTCCTGACCTTTGTTACATAAAATAGAAAATTCTACAGCCTGTCGTCAGCCTTGACATCTGCTACATTTATGGATACTTCTAATTCCTGCCCTGACCTTTGGTACAGCCATGGATACTTCTACTACCTGCCACCTGCCCTGATCATTGCTATGACCACAGATAATTCTACTACCAGCTATCTGCCATGACCCTTGGCTGTGAAGGTGTGTTCAAACACTATTAATCTGGCTGAGGTGTCTACTTGGGATAGTATAGGTTACCCACAGTGTGCAGAAAGGCCCCACATTTTACAAAACCCATCTTGCCATCCTTATGTAGAAAGGTCAGTCTATTGACTAAAATCCAAAAAAGAAGAATAGGTGGAAGGTTAGATGAATAACATCACCTATTTACACCAGTGGAGGCATCATCCCCTAATAATTAACTAAATATAAAGACACATGTTAATGGAATTCAAATTATGCCCCCCCATGGTGAATATATATAAACAAAATAGGTTTAAAAACTACAACAATGCCAACGCCTTACATAAAGACTGCCAATAGCCATATCACAGGGTAACATTAAAATACAAAGAGCATCATCGAATATGGCGTGTGGTCACGGCCTATGCATTTTGCAGGAGAGCCCTACTGACTCCACAGTTATTAGAAATTGCCCAAGTGAAATGGTCCCACACACATGCAACAGCCAATCCCCAACTGAATTACTGAATTTGCCCCATAGGAATGTGGGTTCTCTATATAGAATTAGGGCAATAGCTCCAAGGTATACCCTTCAACCCTTTCCTTAAATCACATGTGTCAAAACAAGGCCCGTGGTCCAAATCTGGCCCACAAGGCCATTTCATGTGGGCCTCGCACCTCTTCTGGAGCAGTGGCACCCCCCTTGTCTCTTGTCCCAGTAGTCGGCAGTAGAGAGGAGGACAGAACTCATCCCCCAGTTCTCACACTTCTCTGTGCAGCTGCAGAACCCCCTTATCTTCACCTCCCCTGGTCTCAGCACTCAGCAGACTCTGGCAGCTGACTCCAGCCATTCATTGGTCCTCCTCCAGACCCTGCACTTTCTGTTTTCCAGTTTCGTTCCCAGTACCAGCACAAGGTAAGAGGTGTGACAGACCCAACAAGGACAGAGGCTTTTTGCGAGGATTAGGAGCAAGCCTCCAACCCACTGATTATGGCCCATGGAGAGAGCAGATCATTCTCTAATGATGGACAACCACGTGATGAACACTGAGAGAAAGGCTTGGATTAATTCTCTGAATAAGCACAATAAAACTTCCCTTATGGAGTGGATGGAAAGGTGTAATATTATTCTTGTACAGGTTAATGGTCAGAGGAAATTTAGTGGCACTCCTGCAGACTGGGGATGGAGAGACTCCTTCACTTGGGACAGAAATATTTATCAACAATATCCCCTTAATAAATCTACGAAGATAAATTGATTCCACCTTTTCAGACTGCTGGAACATTGTATATGTTTTGTCTCATAGACTGTTGTAGACTGTTACCGGACAGTCTGGGATCCCTAATTAATTAAAGCATTGTCTATTGTTAATTGAGTCACCTATTGTTTCTGTCTGTTGGCTAATCTGGCTAACTCTTGGAGGTTTCTACATAATGGGATTAGCCTTGTGTCAACTCTACCTCGTTATCTAACCATTGTGTGATGTTTTGGGTAATATTAGATTTTATTGTTCATGTGGTGACTGACCTACTTTTGAAGTGTATAAAAACCTGTATTTCTGTTCAATAAACAGTCATTCCTTTGGTTCTTTTCCCAAAATCTGGTCTGTGTACGATGTTTGGGGTAAAAGGGCTGGTATTAGCTCTCGGCCTGCTGAAAGGGTTTGGAGAGCAGGAGACACTGTTTGGCAGAAGCACCCAGGCTGGGTGCCAGGCATTCCCTCTCAAGGTGAATACACTTTGATGTAAGGGAGGGTGGGGGGCTCTTGGTTTCTGATGGTGAGCGGCTTTTGACATCTGGTGTAAGGGGGAGTGAGGTGTTCTGGACATCTAGGCTTAAAGATACAAGCAGCCCTTTGAGGGCAACCATAATCAATGGCGTCCCTAGGGGGGGGGGCAGAGGGGGCCCTGACCCCCCCCCCCCCCCAACATTATGCTGTGCCCCACCATGTGCCCCCCCCCCAAAAAATTTTTTTTTTTTACAAAAAATCAATGTCTAAGAGGGAGGGAGTCCCCAGTCAGCTCCTGCGGGTGATTCCTCCCCCCTCCCCTGCTCACTGACACTGCATAATGCGAGCGCTCACACAACCACGGCCGCCCGATCTGCTCCTTCCCCTGCATCCTCATTGGCAGGGAGAAGAGCGAGTTGCAGGAAGGACTCCACCAGGACTCAAAGTTACTGAAAAAACAGACTGATTTCTCCCATCCTTAGGACAGGAGAAACAGCCTGTAAATTCCAAGAGATGCCAGACCAGCGCTGTCAATAGCAGGGGCAGGACAGCAAGAGGGGGCTGGGGAACCCCACAGTGGCAGAACACCAGGGCCCGGAGGCAAGACAACCTTTGCAACTCTGATAGTTCTCCCACTGCTTTGGACCCTTATATTTTCTTGGTATGCTGGTGATATATATCTCTTGTGTTCTGCCACCCTGGGGGGCCCCAATACAGTAGGAAGGGAGCTCACTGCAGAACATGTGAAAGGGCCCGTTGTGGGGTCGTAGTAATGGGCCCTTATATATATGCATTTTATAGTTTCCCCCCTACTTTTGTCCCTGTCCCCCCATGTGCTCCCCCTAAATTTGAAAGCTTGAGATGCCACTGACCATAATGCCAATGCGGCCCGCAATAAAATTGAGTTTGACACCCCTGTCCTAAATGCTGCAAAACTAAAAAGTCTATGACCAAGAATGTCCATGGGTTTGTTTGTGTCTAGCTGGCTTCCATAGACCTAGATATATGCCAGCAAAAGACAAGGGAAGGGTGGAGGACGGAAGGGAGGGGGGAGTTGGAGATCTAAAAAGCTCCTATACCTTTAAAGTCCATTTTTTTCTATAGTATTTCTATGGGCAGCAATGTGTTCCAATTACTTGCCCAACTGCAACCTGAACAATGGCGTAAAAATCAATAGATTAGTAAATAAATCCCTATAAGACGGTGGCCGGCGTAAAAAGGAACTGACAAAGTGCAGCAAATGGTCGGCATCCTTGAGGACGTCTTTAATCACCCTCATTGGTTCTGCTTTCACACACATCTTCATTCTCTTCGCTGTGACATGTCCTACAAAGGTTATGCCAGAGAAGAGGATCCTGGGAAATTATTAATGGTACCGTTTATGGCACCAATCTATTCTGAAGATTAAGGCCATTGTGAATACACCTGAGACTCCACGCGCACATGCAAACACGTAATACTAAAACAAACTCTACGTGATCAGAAATGGGATTTAAATGCATAAAGGGGGGGAAAAAAGATTTATACGGCTTATTTAAATGCTAAACAAAATCCCTCACGTTTAATGTAGACTGGAACCGGCTTAGAGAACGTGGAAGGCTGTTGCTGAAAATATCTTTTTTTAGGTTCCTAATAATGAAATTCCAAATGTGGCATTGACAGGTGCGCATATTTTAAAGAATGCGTTTCTCTGCAATCTAGTTACAGTGTGTGCGAAGAATTTATTAACTGCAGGTGGAAGAAAAGCACATCATTTGAAATTTTTTTGAAGTAGTAGGTATAAAAGCATGGGCATTGAGTTCCTAGGAGATAAAAACACAGTATCTTATTTTCCAAAAATCTTGAAATATTAGTCCAGACATTTGACCCATAGCTACACTCTAGTGTTTTATGACCATTATTTTGAAAGGAAAATGTTTGTGCTTACATAGCATTGTGGACAATTTAATTTGGGAAATGTGGTGCAAATCAGCAACCGAGGCATTGTTCAGTGTCAGAGACAGCAGACACACAACAGGATATAATCAAAGACTATGGACATGATTTAAGAGATGATCAGAGACTGCGGACCTGATACAAAAGATGATCAGAGACTGTGGACAGGATACAAGAGATAGTCAGAGACTGTGAATATGATAGAAAAGATGGACAGAGACTGCAGACATAATACAAAATATGGACAGTGACTATGGACAGATGTTCAGAGACTGCGGATATGATATAAGAGATGATCAGAGACTGCGGACATGATACAGGAGATAGTCAGAGACTGTAGACATGATACAGGAGATCGTCAGAGACTGTAGAAATGATACAGGAGATGGTCAAAGACTGTAGACATGATACAAGAGATGGTCAGAGCATGCAGACATGATACAGGAGATGGTCAGAGATTGGGGACATGATTCAATAGATGGTCAGAGACTGGTGACATGATACAAGAGATGGTCAGAGACTGTGGACATGATACAAGAGATGGTCAGAGACTGCAGACATGATACAGGAAAAGGTCAGATACTTGGGACATGATACAGGAAATGATCAGAGATTGGGGACATTGGGGACATGATACAGGAGATGGTCAGAGACTGCAGACACGACACAAAAGATGGTCAGAGGCTATGGACATGATATAAGAGATGATCAGAGACTGCGTACATGATACAGGAGATAGTCAGAGACTGTAGACATGATACAGGAGATGGTCAGAGACTGTAAATGTGATACAGGAGATGGGCAGAGACTGCAGACATGATACAGGAGATGGTCAGAGACTGGGGATATGATACAGGAGATGGTTAGAGACTGCAGACATGACAAAAAAGTTGGTCAGAGACTGGGGACATGATACAAGAGATGATCACAGACTGGGGACATGATACAGGAGGTGGCCAGAGACTGGGGACATGATACAAGAGATGGCCAGAGACTGTGGACATGATACAAGAGATGGTCAGAGACTGCAGACATGATACAGGAGATGGTCAGATACTGGGAATATGATACAGGAGATGGTCAGAGACTGCAGACATGACACAAAAGATAATCAGAGACTGGGGACATGATACAAGAGATGGTCAGAGACTGCAGACATGATACAGAAGATGGTCAGATACTGGGGACATGATACAGGAAATGATCAGAGACTGGGGACATTGGGGACATGATACAGGAGATAGTCAGAGACTGCAGACACGACACAAAAGATGGTCAGAGACTATGTACATGATATAAGAGATGATCAGAGACTGCAGGCATGATACAGGAGATAGTCAGAGACTGTAGACATGATACAGGAGATGGTCAGAGACTGGGGATATGATACAAGAGATGATCAGAGACTGGGGACATGATACAGGAGGTGGTCAGAGACTGGGGACACGATACAAGAGATGGTCAGAGACTGTGGACATAATACAAGAGATGGTCAGAGACTTCTGGACATAATACAGAGGATGGTTAGAGACTGCAGACATGCTACAAGAGATGGTCAGAGACTGTGGACATGATACAAGAGATGGTCAGAGACTGTAGACATTATACAAGAGATGGTCAGAGACTGCAGACATGATACAGGAGAAGGTCAGATACTGGGGACATGATACAGGAGATGATCAGAGACTGCAGACACGACACAATGCTTTCACCACAGTGAAATAAATCCCTCACCAGAGAGAAATGACCTTCCAACAAGGAAAAGGTCTTTCAGCGCTTAAGGTAAGTCCACTCAAATACTCGCAGGGCAGTAGTGGGAAACTCATATCCACCTGCAATACTTCACCTCTCTCCTCCCATTGCTGTAGGTCAGGAATATACAGTATAGAAACAGACAAATCAAATCATCGCATAAAATACATTTTATTAAAAAATGATCAATAAGACAAATGCAAACTCACATCACAAGGTGCTACACAGTCTGGGCACAGAGACAAATGCTTGGTCCTCTAAGGACCACTCCACAATGCTCACCTTAGAGCTAGCATGTGTTCCACAGACCCAGAAAACAACGTCATGTGCAGTTACACTACCACACCCCGACGTGTTTCGTCTAACCAGACATCCTCAATGCCTACTGAGGACTTCTGTTTGGATGAAAAGCGACAGTAATTTAATTCACTATGGTCAAAGCACTGAAGCGATGTGTTGCACTTTTTGAATATACTTGGAGTCAGAAGAAGATCTAAAGAAAAGACTCATCACTTTTTTAAGCACTTAGCAACCGGTCCATAGGCGAATGACGGCTACAGGGCAGTTGCTTAACTCTGGGAGGGCGTACAGTGACGTCCTCCGAGAATCCTGCTCTCATGCGCCCCCTGGGGGGCACACCCGAGAACATCCGTGATTGCTGGGTCCAGAGGACTGACACATTATGGATCGCGGTCGTTTACCACATGATCGCTTCGTCAAGTGACGGAGCGATCACATGTAAACAAACCAGAGTGATTTCCGGCTCCTCCCTTCCCTCCCTGTCCAGTGTGAGCGGAGAGATCGGTGGCCGCAGCGCTGTGGGCTGCATGTGTAGTGTCCACAGCGCTGCTCAGTGACAGATCCATCCATTCTCAGCCATGCATACCCATCCATACTCTGCATACCCACCCATAATCAGCATACCCATCCATACTCGGCATACCCATCCATACTCGGCATACCCATCCATACTCGGCATACTCATCCATACTCTGCATACCCATCCATACTCTGCATACCCATCCATACTCTGCATACCCATCCATAAATATAACAAAATAGGGAGTGGCGCTGTGCATAAAGGATGTATTGGTGTGTAATGTTTATCTGATGGTGGTGATAGATGTATCAATGTGACATACTATAGGGGACAACAATAGGTATTAATCGCTTTGAATGCAGCACTATATATCCCACATAAAAATAAGAATAAAAATAAATAAGTGCTAATTAATAAATAGATTAGTTAGTGACAATAAATATAAAAAGTGCAGCTGTTATCCCATATGCAAAAATAATGATATTAATGTTAGTAACCACTAATAATATAGTATACGTGAATGAAAAAGTGGTAAGTGCGAAAGTGTCAGGTACGATACAATTAGCAATGTTCCAGCACCTGCTGGATGGTAAAAATAAACTGCAAATGTTAAATTAAATGTTAAAAATAAACTGCAAATGTTAAATTAGGGTAGAGGGTGTCCACAATCCTCTATAGTGAAGGACAAAAAAATGCAAAGCAATGTGTGTGAAAAAAAAAAAAAAAAATAAAAAAAAAAAAAATATATATATATATATATATATATATATATATATATATATATATATATATATATATATATATATATATATATATATATATATATATGAGGTATATATATATATATATATATAAAAAATGTATATAAGATAGAGGGTATCCGCAACCCTCTATGGTAAAGTGCTGAGAATGCAAAAATTAGATGCGTGGAAATTTTTTTTATATAAATATGAAATGTAAATATATTTAAAAGTGTGCCAATATTAAGACCCAAACTAGTGAATAATTGATATATATATAGAGGTATGTCTCTAATAGACTGGTGGTAAAACAATTAGTAACAATAATAAGTCTCATGTGAAATGACAAAAAGTTCATGTGATGTCTTCCACCGGATTTCTTCCAGATATTTAAAACAAACTCCCCCTAATGTGATTCCACTCACCGGAACGCTGTACCCCTGCAGGGGTATAAGCATAGGATGTTTGTATGCCGGGTGCCGATCAAATCCAGGTGCCAATCAAATCTTTGTATGTTGGTATCTCCTCCAATTCAGTTCCTCAATCTGGATCAGCCACTCGTACACAGGAAGGAGATGGGGGAAGATGATGATCCTCAGTCCTCAAGCTTGCTGCAGGTTCAGCTTCAAACTGGGCTTTGTTACTACACACGGTATTCACTTGCAAGTCTCTGAAAGCAATTTTTCTCACTGGACTTATTCCCACTTCACAGGGAATAGTCCCATAACCAGTCTCTCTCACATTTGTAACTGCACCTCTGCATACCCATCCATACTCTGCATACCCATCCATACTCTGCATACTCATCCATACTCGGCATACCCATCCATACTCAGCATACTCAACCATACTCAGCATACCCATCCATACTCAGCATACTCAACAATACTCAGCATACCCATCCATACTCGGCATACCCATCCATACTCGGCATACCCCTCCATACTCGGCATACCCATCCATACTCGGCATACCCATCCATACTCGGCATACCCATCCATACTCGGCATACCCATCCATACCCGGCATACCCATCCATACTCAGCATACTCAACCATACTCAGCATACCCATCCATACTCAGCATACCCCTCCATACTCGGCATACCCCTCCATACTCGGCATACCCCTCCATACCCTGCATACCCATCCATACTCTGCATACTCATCCATGCTCACCCATCCGTACCCTGCATACCCATCCATACTCTGCATACCCATCCATACTCAGCATACTCATCCATCCATCCATGCTCACCCATTCATACTCAGCATACTCATCCATCCATCCATACTCAGCATACTCATCCATTTATCCATACTCACCCATCCATACTCAGCATACTCATCCATCCATCCATATTCACCCATCCATATTCAGCATACTCATCCATCCATCTATATTCACCCATCCATATTCAGCATACTCATCCATCCATCCATACTCACCCATCCATACTCAGCATACTCATCCATCCATACTCAGCATACTCATCCATGCATCCATCCTCACCCATCCATACTCAGCATACTTATGCATCCATCCATCCATCCTCACCCATCCATACTCAGCATACTTATCCATCCATCCATGCTCACCCATCCATACTCAGCATACTCATTCATCCATACTCAGCATACTCATCCATCCATACTCATCCATCCATCCATGCCCACCCATCCATACTCAGCATACTCATCCATCCATCTATGCTCACCCATCCATACTCAGCATACTCAGCCATCCATCCTCATCCATACTCAGCATACTCATCCATCCATCCATGCTCAGCCATCCATCCATCCTCAGCAATACTTATCCATCCATCCATGCTCAGCCATCCCATCCACCCCCATCCATAATTAGCCATACCCATCCATACTCAGCCATACCCAGCAATACTCAGCCATACCCAGCAATACTCAGCCGTACCCAGCCATACCCAGACATACTCAACCGTACCCAGCCATCCCATCTATACCCAGCAATACTCAGCCGTACCCATCCGTACTCAGCCGTACCCGGCCATACTCATTCATGCTCAGCCATCCCCATCCACGGCTCATCCATCCCCATTCATGCTCATCTATGCCACATCAGTTCTCATCCATGCGACATCCATGCCACTACAGTGCCTCACAAAAGTGTAATAGGTAGTCAAATTAGATTTGAAACTTATGTCCCTAGAATACCTGATGGTGCTCCCTGCATGTTGGTCCTCTGTATGTGGCCACGCTGTGGAAAAGTCTCACACATGTTGTATCGCCGTACTCAGGAGGAGTAGGAGAATCTCTTTTGGGGTGTCATTTTTGCTATGTACATGCTATGTGTTAGAAATATTGTGTAAATGGACAACGTTGTGTAAAAAAAAATGCGTTTTCATTTTCTTTATACATTTTCCAATAACTTGTAGAAAAAAATGACATGTTCAAAAGACTCGATACGCCTCATAGATTATACATTGGGTTGTTTTCTTTCCAAAATGGGGTCATTTTTGGGGCTTTCCCATTGTCCTGGTGCTCCAGGGCCTTCAAAATATATATGTGTAATTTATGCTCCAAGAACGCCTGGTGGCCCTCCCTGCATGTTGGGCCTCTGTATGTGGCAACACTGTGTAAAAGTCTCACACATGTGGTATCGCCATACTCGAGAGGAGTAGTAGAATGTGTTTTGGGGTGTAATTTGTGGTATGCATATGCTGTGTGTGAGAAATAACCTGCTAATAAAACCTGCTAATATAACAATTTTGTGAAAAAAAACAAAAAAACTTGATATGGCAAAGAATTGTGGGAAAAAATTACAACTTCAAACAACTCACCATGCCTCTTACTAAACACCTTGGAATGTCTACTTTCCAAAAAGGGGCAATTTGGGGGGTATTTGTACTTTCCTGGCTTGTTAGGGTCTCAAGAAATTAGATAGGCCGTCAGTACTTCAGGTGTGATCAATTTTCAGAGATTGGCACCATAGCATGTGGACTCTATAACTTTCACAAAGACTAAATATTATACACCGATTTGACCAAAGATATGTAGCGGTATAAATTTTGGCCAAAATATAAGAGGAAAAATTGCTAATTTGCAAAATTTTATAACAGAAGCGAAGAAAAATGCATTTTTTTACAGAATTTTCTGTCTTTTTTTTTTTTATAGCGCAAAAAAATAAAGAACCCAGCGGTGATTAAATACCACCAAAAGAAAGCCCTATTTGTGTGAAAATAATAATAAATAAAGGACAAAAAAGGACAAAAAATTCATATAGGTACAGTGTTGCATGACTGAGTAATTGTCATTCAAAATGTGAGAGCACTAAAAGCTGAAAATTGGTCTGGTTAGTAGCCTCCCTGACGGTATTCCCGAGTGTGGCTCAGGGTTGAATTTCAGCACCATTAGCGGTAACCCCGAGCCACACTCGGGATTGCATTGCAGGATCCTGGTGTGGTATACTTACCTTATCCCCAGGATCCTGCGATGTCCCCCCCCATGTCTGCAGGCTCTGTCCTCCTTCCGAAGCCTCTCTCTGCCGGGCTCCGTTCCCTGCGAGCGTCGCAACGCATGTGGGCGGAGCCTGGTGGCAAATTAAAAAAACTGTAAAAATCTTAACACATACAGTACTGTAATCTTACAGATTATAGTAATGTATGAAATCATTTCACATCCCTTTTGTCCCCAGTGCTTTGTCCAATGCCCTGCATGCAGTTTTATATTATATATACTGTTCTTTCTGCCTGGAAACTGGAGATTGTCCATAGCAACCAAAAAGTGTCCCTTTACGTCAAAAGTGGCTTTAGACCAGCTAGAAAACAGCGATAGTAAATTAGAACACTTGCAGAATTAAGCAATAGTGAATTGTGGGGAAATTTATTTTATTATTATTATATTATTATTTTTTTAAATTATTTATATTTATATATTATATTATAATTTATGATTTTGTGTTTCAAACTTCATCATACCCGAGATATCTACTAGACTCTTGGTGGATAGATTTAAGTGTGTTATTGCTAAGAATTACAGGCCTACAGTACAATATAAAACGCCAAATTTCTATGCAAAATAATTGTACCGATTTGAGACGCAAAAATCTGAAATAATCATACCGCCAGGACGGTGAAGGGGGTTTAAGTGCCCAGTGGTTAATAAGCACGTTTTTTTTTTTATTATTTGCAGACTTTAGGAAATTGCTTCTTTTAGTGGACTTTAGTACATATATCTTATTACGGTAATACACTATAATTTATTTGATGTTTCTTGACATTTACAGTGGGTACGGAAAGTATTCAGACCCCCTTAAATTTTTCACTCTTTGTTATATTGCAGCCATTTGCTAAAATCATTTAAGTTCATTTTTTTTCCTCATTAATGTACACACAGCACCCCATATTGTACACACAGCACCCCATATTGTACACACAGCACCCCATATTGTACACACAGCACCCCATATTGTACACACAGCACCCCATACTGTACACACAGCACCCCATATTGTACAAACAGCACCCCATATTGTACACACAGCCCCCCATATTGACAGAAAAACACAGAATTGTTGACATTTTTGCAGATTTATTAAAAAGAAAAACTGAAATATCACATGGTCCTAAGTATTCAGACGCTTTGCTCAGTATTTAGTAGAAGCTCCTTTTGATCTAATACAGCCATGAGTCTTTTTGGGAAAGATGCAAAAAGTTTTTCACACCTGGATTTTGGGATCCTCTGCCATTCCTCCTTGCAGATCCTCTCCAGTTCTGTCAGGTTGGATGGTAAACGTTGGTGGACGGCCATTTTTAGGTCTCTCCAGAGATGTTCAATTGGGTTTAAGTGAGGGCTCTGGCTGGGCCATTCAAGAACAGTCACGGAGTTTTTGTGAAGCCACTCCTTCGTTATTTTAGCTGTGTGCTTAGGGTCATTGCCTTGTTGGAAGGTAAACCTTTGGCCCAGTCTGAGGTCTTGAGCACTCTGGAGAAGCTTTCGTCCAGGATATCCCTGTACTTGGCCGCATTCATCTTTCCCTCGATTGCAACCAGTCCCTGCAACTGAAAAACACCCCCACAGCATGATGCTGCCACCACCATGCTTCACTGTTGGGACTGTATTGGACAGGTGATGAGCAGTGCCTGGTTTTCTCCACACATACCGCTTAGAATTAAGGCCAAAAAGTTCTATCTTGGTCTCATCAGACCAGAGAATCTTATTTCTCACCATCTGGGAGTCCTTCAGGTGTTTTTTAGCAAACTCCATGCGGGCTTTCATGTGTCTTGCACTGAGGAGAGGCTTCTGTTGGGCCACTCTGCCATAAAGCCCCGACTGGTGGAGGGCTGCAGTGATGGCTGACTTTCTACAACTTTCTCCCATCTCCCGACTGCATCTCTGGAGCTCAGCCACAGTGATCTTTGGGTTCTTCTTTACCTCTTCTCCCCCGATGGCTCAGTTTGGCCGAACGGCCAGCTCTAGGAAGGGTTCTGGTCATCCCAAATGTCTTCCATTTAAGGATTATGGAGGCCACTGTGCTCTTAGGAACCTTAAGTGCAGCAGAATTTTTTTTTGTAACAATGGCCAGATCTGTGCCTTGCCACAATTCTGTCTCTGAGCTCTTCAGGCAGTTCCTTTGACCTCATGATTCTCATTTGCTCTGACATGCACTGTGAGCTGTAAGGTCTTATATAGACAGATGTGTGGCTTTCCTAATCAAGTCCAATCAGTATAATCAAACACAGCTGGACTCAAATGAAGGTGTAGAACCATCTCAAGGATGAACAGAAGAAATGGACAGCAAAGGGTCTGAATACTTAGGACCATGTGATATTTCAGTTTTTCTTTATTAATAAATCTGCACAAATGTCAACAATTCTGTGTTTTCCTGTCAATATGGGGTGCTGTGTGTACATTAATGAGGAAAAAATGAACTTAAATGATTTTAGCAAATGGCTGTAATATAACAAAGAGTGAAAAATTAAAGGGGGTCTGAATACTTTCTGTCCCCACTGTATATATATATTTTTTCTCTGATATCTGAGCTCTGCCAATTTTATTATAATAGTCACACTTTAGGTTCTTTTTTTAGGGGTACACTTTTCTGATAGCTGCTAAGGGAAATAGTTTTTTTTTATACCTTCTTGTTCAGAGGTTGGACCTTTTTCTGTACCCTTGTGCACTATTTTATGTGATTTCATGGTTTACTTTTTTGTTCACAGGGGATTCGACAAGCGCCGCAACGCAGAGCTCCACAAAATAAAAATTTAAAAATAAAAATTTAAAAAAGCTTAATTTCTGGCAGGATTAATAGCCAGAAGATATAACAAAATGCTTTTATTGGTACATTTAACGGACCAAAAGGAGAAATCCCTTGTTGGGGTTTACGCGCACTTTACCAAAACCATGATCAGTAAAACTCTATGCTTTAGGGTTTGATTCCTTTCATCTGGGAGTTGTGGCTGCAATCTACGAGCAGGATCTGAAAAAGAATATAATATCAAAGACATTCTTTCCCTTCACTTCCAATAGATCTCGCTCCTCTAAATTACCATCACTCAACCTCACTTGTAAATTAGGACGCTTTCTCCATGATGATGGTAAAATACCCCATGTGCCAGCCAATGCGGCTCCAGCTCTCATAGGTGATACTTATTGGACCCCAGATTTACATTGGCCTTACCACCAGAAACATTGGAACATTGGTGAATAAGCTGTAAGAGTAGTATACTGTAGTTTGTATTTTACTTTTTATTTGTTAAATGGAAAACTTCAAATAAAACAATGTAGCACCCTCTAGTGCACAGTTTATTGAGAGGAAAATGTATTCTGGCTCATAGTAATCTGGGTGATTCTGGGTAATTGGTCGGGGTTACTGTAGGTCAGGCTGGAGGGCTCTACAGGTCAGGCCTCTGGTACCTTTCCCTCGTTCTAGAAACTACCAGAAGTTTCTAGAAGCTAGTGGGTGGAGGCGCAGAGGTGCTGATCTGTGTATTCATGGGAATCAGACCAATCCCCAGGCAAGAGGCCTGGCAGGGTGGTTGGGTCAGCCCATAAATATTGTGGAGCCTGGCCAGTTGGGTTGTTGTCAAGCGGAAGATGGAGGGTTGAAGCAGTGCCCTGCGGCCAGGGAGGGGACCCCGGGGCTGGGGGCTCTGCCTCCAGGCTGGAACTGAGGAAGGAGAGGAGCTGAAGAGAGGGATCTCCACTACCCTTCAGTCTCTTCTAGGAGACACCCTGGCTAGCATGGGAAGAACTGTACAACAGGAGGCCTGAACAGCAGTCTCTTCCAAAGCAGCAGGATTCAAGGGACAGTGTGAATACCATTACACTCCCAGGGCCTACAAGGGAGAATCCTGACAGATGCAATATCCAGCATGCTTTCAAGGGACGGTGTCACAGCTTAACCTAAATCCCTTGGTCTGGGACACTTTTCAAGGAAGCCAGGTGGGCTGGAATTTTCGGTGAAGGGGATATAGCCCTCATGCAAGTATGGGACTTTGCTAAATTTCACTAAGGGGACGTAGAGCTCCTACAAAAAAGAATTCTTAGTGCTAATTCAAGAGAGACTGATATCATTTGAGTGAGAATACAGTCCAGGATCTGATATTTTCTGTGTATATGGTGCAGGAAATTGTCCTCATATTGTCCTACCAAGTCCAATTGGGCATCCCATAACCCCTCTTCTCTATCCAAGTTGTTTTCCGCCAAATAAACAACAAAAACAAACCGATAGACGGGTTACTGTCTTTGAGTGAAAGTTGAAAAATGTGCGTTGCCTGGCTGTACAATAGGGGGACTCAAAAATCCAGCGGCCCTCTAGGGGGCAGCGCTACAATGAAACAAATATAAAAATTGTCTCTTGTGCCACCAACAATCAAGCTTGCCTACTGATTTAAGTATGATAAAGATCAATCTGATTGGCTACTCCATTAAACACTTACCATTTTGTATTTTTCACTGTCACATATTAATTTATTGTGATATATTACGGGGGGGTGGCGGGGTCTGGTTTGGATAACCAGCCAGCCACGTCTTTGTAAAAAAAAAAAACAATTTGTATTTCTTCAAAAAGGGCAAACAAAACAGCTTATCTTCAACAACAAACAAACAAAACAGTTCATAAACTCTGTACTACACAAAGCTTCGGCTTACCGCCAGAATAATCTTGTCCCACAACAGGGTTTAAAGTCCCCGCCTGCTCCAGGGGTCCAAAAAAGTCACAAGAGCCCTCACAAAACTGTGTCCTCTTCATCTCAACACCTCATGGACACCTGCTGGCTGCTTCTTGCTTATTTCAGACCTCCTCATAAGCGTAACCCTTACAGGTCCAAGGTACCCGTAGTCAAGATTGGAGGCTCTTTCTTACCCAAGATCTCTCCTAACCCATAACAGGACTAGATAATCCTGGGTAAACTGCAAATCAGATCACCCCAGAACCCCTTGCCCTGCCCAGTGGGGATCCCTGAGTACTCTAAAACTGCTTCTTTTGTCACCCCCTTTAAAGGGACCACAACAGAAACAATGGTGACACATATCTACCATCAAGGACCCATCCCTAGTATGTGGTACAGTAAATAGACATCTGAAGATCTGCCCTCATATGGCTATCACAATGTCAGGCACCTGAAGGTGTATCGGCTGTGAGCAAAGTAATTCCAAGATAAAGCCCTTTGGACTTGACTTGTGTAGCAGAATGTGTGTATTCAGAACCGAAAAGGACTTGTTCAGATGCTTCTATATATATATATATATAATTTTTTTTTTTACTAAACCTGTCTTGGTAGTTAGCGAATGTAGATTTACAGTAAGATAGGAAAAGTTGGACACAATTACTGTTTGCCTGGAGGTGAATGACAGGTGTTGTATGTAATGAGGAGTGAGATGCCATCTCCTGGTGTCCTGGACCTTCCATCTCAGAATCACCGGAGGCATGTCAGACTTCATATTTTTGGGTCACAATGTGTCTCCTTCTTTTTGGCCTTCAGCCAACTTGGGAATTTCAACTGAATGAGGCCCCGGGCCACCCTCACATGTACAGTGACTACACCTCCTTACACTTCAGCTGAATCCTTCAGAGTATTTTCTGGTCCCTTTCTCGTGGACATACTGTAGTATTGTGATCTGCAATTGCTACTACTACACTAATTAGGTTAGGCGGGTTTATTCCACTGAGTTCAGTCTAGTATCACCACTGAGATCAGAGCAAAGTATCAGAGTCTGCAGAGAACCTACCCTCCAGGCTTTTCCAACTTACCAATGCTCCCTCATCACCTCCCCCTATCTGTCTAAAGCTGGCCATACACAGATAGCCTTTGGCATAGGCGTACACAGGGGGTGTGACAGGTGTGCCTGGGCACACCCTAATCACTCTGTGTGGTGTCGCCCTATTGCCCGGGCTTCCCCCCATGTAGCCGCCCCCACCGACACCCCCCCCCCCCACCCAGTGCTGCTGGCTTCCCTCCTCTCTTTTCCCCTCGGCTGCTGCGGGCGGAGGTTTCAGGATGGAGAGTGGGGGAAAGGACTAGTCAACATGTCATTTACCTGCTCATTTATTTTCTATATGAACACAGTGAACACACTCACTCACTGTGCTCATTCATAACTGAAGCATAGTAAACTGTGTCTACCATGCTTCCGCTTGTGAATGAACAGGAAGCCGCTCAGCACAGAGCATTTCCCATTTTTTTTACTGTCCAGTGCAGCTGAGGTTGCAGAGAAAGGCGTGTGTGTGTTTAAGCTTTGGGGTGCACACCCTAATGCAATAGGCTGCTCACACCTATGGCCTTTGGGCTGACTGAACAAAAAAAAAAAAATCTAACATATTCTTTTTATCCAAAGTCCTATAAAGTGTGGATGGTGGTATCTCCCACTGCAGCTGTTGTATTCTGACAGCCGACACCAGCAGCTGTCAGGATACCCAAACAGTGGCTGCAACTGATTGGATGCAGCCGCTGTCTGGCCAACAGCTTTCCACCCAACTCCTTTAATTTTTCAATTGGAAAGATGTTGACTGGTTTGGTGGAGACAGCGCCATCTACTGACTGAAATCTGCATTCTGTATGGCCAGCTTGAAGTGGTTCTAAAGGCTTAAAGGTTTTTTACCTAAACTGCTTGCCGACCGCCCTATAGCAGTTTAACTGCTACTGGGTGGCAGCTGTGTGCCGGATCACATATATATATAAATATATGTGATTCCAGACTTCTGCCTGCAGGGGGCAGGCACGCGCCGCTTGCGAGCCACATCTGCTGTGATAATTCACAGCAGAAGCCAATTTGTGGTCCTGATGTCCTCCGGCACCCACCCATCATCGGTGATACACAGAGAACTGAGATATGCAAACAAGGCAGATCTCCGTTCTGACAGAGGGGAAGGAATGGATTCTGTGTTCCTGCAAAAGCAGAGACTAGAATCCATCTCTTCACCTAGAAAAACCAGCACACTGTGTACACACAAACACTGGCTAGACACACAGTTAACCCTTCGATCGCCCCTGATGTTTAACTGCTTCCCAGCCAGTGTCATCAGTACAGTGACAGTGCATATTTTTAGCACTGATCATTGTATTAGTGTCACTGGTTCCCGCAAAGTGTCAAAAGTGTCAGTTAGTGTCCGATTGTCCGCCGCAATATTGAAGTCCCGCTATAAGTTGCTGATTGAAAAAAATAAAAATAAAAATTCCATAAATCTATACCATAGTTTGTAGATGCTATAACGTTCACGTAAACCAATCAAAACAGTGCCTAAAATTATGTCATTCCAGTGCAATTTTGGCCCCATAGACTATTCAAACCTTACCGAAGTTGCAACCAAGTAGAGCTACATAATTGCACTGAAAGTCGGATCAAAGCCATATCGCAGCAATGTGAACCGAACCAAAAAAAGGTATCAAGTACAGTGCCTGGAAAAAGTATTCATACCCCCTGACATTTTCCACATTTTGTCATGTTACAACCAAAAACGTAAATGTATTTTATTGGAATTTTATGTAATAGATCAACACAAAGTGGCACATAATTGTGAAGTGGAAGGAAAATGATAAATGGTTTTTCATTTTTTTTACAAATAAATATGTGAAAAGTGTGGGGGGCATTTGTATTCAGCCCCCGTTACTCTGATACCCCTAACTAAAATCTAGTGGAACCAATTGCCTTCAGAAGTCACCTAATTAGTAAATAGAGTCCACCTGTGTGTAATGTAATCTCAGTATAAAAACAGCTGTTGTGTGAAGCCTTCAGAGATTTGTTAGAGAACTTTAGTGAACAAACAGCATCATGAAGGCCAAGGAACACGCCAGACAGGTCAGGGATAAAGTTGTGGAGAAGTTTAAAGCAGGGTTAAGTTATAAAGAAATATCCCAAGCTTTGAACATCTCACGGAGCTCTGTTCAATCCATCATCTGAAAATGGAAAGAGTATGGCACAACTGCAAACCTACCAAGACATGGCCGTCCACCTAAACTGACCGGCCGGGCAAGGAGAACATTCATCAGAGAAGAGCCAAGAGGTCCATGGTAACTCTGGAGGAGCTGCAGAGATCCACAGCTCAGGTGGGAGAATCTGTCCACAGGACAACTATTAGTCGTGTTCTCCACAAATCTGCCCTTTATGCAAGAGTGACAAGAAGAAAGACATTGGTGAAAGAAAGTCATAAGAAGTCATGTTTGCTATTTGTGAGAAGCCATGTGGAGGACACAGCAAACATGTGGAAGAAGGTGCTCTGGTCAGATGAGACCAAAATGTAACTTTTTGACCTAAAAGCAAAACGCTATGTGCAGCGGAAAACTAGCACTGCACATAACCCTGAACACACCATCCCCACCGTGAAACATGGTGGTGGCAGCATCATGTGGTGGGGATGCTTTTCTTCAGCAGGGACAGGGAAGCTGATCAGCATTGATGGGAAGATGGATGGAGCCAAATACAGGACAATCTTAGAGGAAAACCTATTAGAGTCTGCAGAAGACTTGAGACTGGGGCGGAGGTTCTCCTTCCAGCAGGACAACGACCCGAAACATACAGCCAGAGCTACAATGGAATGGTTTAGATCAAAGCATATTCATGTATTAGAATGGCCCAGTCACAGTCCGGACCTAAATCCCATTGAGAATCTGTGACAAGACTTGAAAATTGCTGTTCACAGACGCTCTCCATCCAATCTGACAGAGCTTGAGATATTTTGCAAAGAAAAAATTAGCAAAAATGTCCCTCTCTAGATGTGCAAAGCTGGTAGAGACATCCCCAAAAAGACTTGCAGCTGTAATTGCAGAGAAAGGGGGTTCTACAAAGTATTGACTCCGGGGGGCGCCATACAAATGTACCCCACACTTTTCACATATTTATTTGTAAAAAAAATTGAAAACCATTTATCATTTTCCTTCCACTTCACAATTATGTGCCACTTTGTGTTGCTCTATCACATAAAATCCCAATAAAATACATTTACAATTTTGGTTGTAACATGACAAAATGTGGAAAATTTTAAGGGGTATGAATACTTTTTCAAGGCACTGTATATGCTTATTGGGATTTTTTTTTTACCAAAAATTTGTAGCAGAATACATATTGGCCTAAATTTATGATTTTTTTTACAATTTTTTATTGGATATATTTTATAGCAAAAGTAAAAAAAAGCGCAAAAAATAAAAAACGCAAAGGTGGTCAAATACCACCAAAAGAAAGCTCTATTTGTGGGAAAACATGACATAAACGTTATTTGGGTACATCGCTTGCATGACTGCACAATTGTCAGTTAAATGAATGCAGTGCCATATCAAAAAAACGGCCTGGTCATGAAGGGGGGTAAATCTTCTGGGGGTCAAGTGGTTAATGTCTTCTCTGCATTAAGGTGAAAAACTTTCTGTGCAATGGGAGAGGATTGCTCTCAGATGTAAACACTGCCTTTTTTCTTTCTCTGGAAAGCCTGAGATCAATGTTTTATTTTTATTTTTTTATCTGATGCTTTCCAGGGTAGAGGAGAGATTTGGGGTCTTATAGACCCCCGATCTCTCCATAGAGAGGACCTGTCATGCCTTATTTCTATCACTAGGGATGTTCCCTTTCTTGGATGTACATTTGTGATAAAAAAATAAAATAAAAAAATAAAATAAAATTAAAGGGACAGTGTAAAAAAAAAAAAAAAAAATCCATCCCCTCTTGCCTGTGTGCAGAGGAGAACGTATACAAAAGATAAGTTGCACTACAGTGATTGATATTAAAAAATATTGAAAAAAAGTACCATGGACCATAATGGTCAAATGGCAAACTCCGTTATTCCACTGTGGATAAGATGCATCCAATCCCTTCACCAAGTGAACACACCACCACCACCACAATAAGTTGGACTCTTACCAGAGAGCCTGGACCCTTTATTACGAAGGGTCAAACAGGCTTGATGTCTATATCCCGGTAGAGGTCATCAGAAGGAGATGTACAAAGGAACCACGTCAGGATCAGTTCCAGAGTATCCAGGGGACTCCACTCCAAACAACGATTGTGCAACCACATCCAAATAAAACCTAAAACTCTAGACAGATAATGTAAAACCTCTTAAGGGTTGCATTTAACCACTTACGGACCGCCCGCCGCAGTTTTACGTCAGTACTTTGAAGAGTTATACCGTTGTTATGGCAGCTGTTAGCTGCCATATCCCTGGTATCCTCTTCTTCAGCGGGCGGTCCGCTTTCCGATAAAAGTGGTCTCTGCGGCGGATTCGCTGCGAGATCACTTTTATCGGTGACGGGAGAGGGGATAGGTGTCAAAAAAGGTGACCTGCGAGCGCCCAGCATGTGTTAGAAAAGCCAATGAATATTCGCTTTCCTAACACTAAACCGCCTCTCTACCAATCAGGTGCTCGGATCTGTTACCCGTCACCTGATTGGCTGAAATGACAGGTGCTGTAATTGGACGCCGGGCGTCCAATCCTAGCAGAGGATGGGAAGAGAGGATGGGAGGAGACATCGAGGAGCTGTCCCACCGAGACAGGTAAGTGCAGACGGCGGGCCGGCGGGGGGCACACTGGCAGCATTTGATATGGCACAGTGGCTGTGTTTGATGGGGCACAGTGGGAGCAATTGATGGGCACAGTGGCGGCAACTGATGGGCACAGTGGCGGCAATTTATGGCCACAATGGGAGCAATTGATGGGCACAGTGGCGGCAATTGATGGGCACAGTGGCGGCAATTGATGGGCACAGTGGCTGCATTTGACGGGGCACAGTGGCTGCATTTGATGGCACAGTGGCTGAGTTTGATGGCACAGTGGCGGTAATTGATGGGCACAGTCGCTGAGTTTGATGGCACAGTGGCTGCGTGTGATGGGCACAGTGGTGGCAATGGATGGGCACAGTGGCTGTGTTTGATGGCACAGTCACTGCGATTGATGGCACAGTGGTTGCGATTGATGGCACAGTGGCTGCAATTGATGGTACAGTGAGGCTGCAATTGATGGGGTTTTTTTCAGAATTTTTCAGTTTGTTTGCGCTCCCCCCCCAAAAAAAGTGGGAGCTGTCCCACCGAGACAGGTAAGTGCAGACGGCGGGCTGGTGGGGGGCACACTGGCAGCATTTGATATGGCACAGTGGCTGCTTTTGATGGGGCACAGTGGGATCAATTGATGGACACAGTGGGAGCAATTGATGGGCACAGTGACGGCAATTGATGGGCACAGTGGCGGCAATTGATGGGCAGAGTGGCTGCGTTTGATGGCACAGTAGCTGCGTTTGATGGCACAGTGGCGGCAATTGATGGGCACAGTAGCTGCGTTTGATGGCACAGTGGCGGCAATTGATGGGCACAGTGGCTGCGTTTGATGGCACAGTGGCTGCAATTGATGGGGTTTTTTTCAGAACTTTTCAGTTTGTTTGAGCCCCCCCAAAAATTTTGAGCAGCAGCCGCCACTGAAGAGGAGGCAGCATTGAAGACATGGTTTGATAAGTAGAACTGCATGGGGCACTGGGCTTTCTGTAGACACTGTCACTTGTCACCTGAACAGGCAGACAGTGTGCTTGATGTCTCTGCATTAGACGGGCAACCTCAAACTAAGAATGAGAGAAGAACGAGACCAGTTAGCCTAACATCAATAGTATGTAAACTCTTGGAGGGGATGATAAGGGACTATATACAAGATTTTAGTAATAAGAATGATTTCATTAGCAGTAATCAGCATGGATTCATGAAGAATCGTTCTTGCCAAACCAATCTATTAACCTTCTATGAGGAGGTGAGTTGCCATCTAGATAAAGGAAGGCCCGTAGACGTGGTGTATCTGGATTTTGCAAAAGCATTTGACACAGTTCCCCATAAACGTTTACTATACAAAATAAGGTGCGTTGGCATGGACCATAGGGTGAGTACATGGATTGAAAACTGGCTACAAGGGCGTGTTCAGAGGGTGGTGATAAATGGGGAGTACTCAGAATGGTCAGGGGTGGGTAGTGGGGTTCCCCAGGGTTCTGTGCTGGGATCAATCCTATTTAATTTGTTCATAAACGCCCTGGAGGATGGGATAAAGAGTTCAATCTCTGTATTTGCAGACGATACTAAGCTAAGCAGGGCAATAACTTCTCTGCAGGATGTGGAAATCTTGCAAAAAGACCTGAACAAATTAATGGGGTGGGCGACTACATGGCAAATGAGGTTCAATGTAGAAAAATGTAAAATAATGCATTTGGGTGGCAAAAATATGAATGCAATCTATACACTGGGGGGAGAACCTCTGGGGGAATCTAGGATGGAAAAGGACCTGGGGGTCCTAGTGGATGATAGGCTCAGCAATGGCATGCAATGCCAAGCTGCTGCTAATAAAGCAAACAGAATATTGGCATGCATTAAAAGGGGGATCAACTGCAGAGATAAAACGATAATTCTCCCGCTCTACAAGACTCTGGTCCGGCCGCACCTGGAGTATGCTGTCCAGTTCTGGGCACCAGTCCTCAGGAGGGACGTACTGGAAATGGAGCGAGTACAAAGAAGGGCAACAAAGCTAATAAAGGGTCTGGAGGATCTTAGTTATGAGGAAAGGTTGCAAGCACTGAACTTATTCTCTCTGGAGAAGAGACGCTTGAGAGGGGATATGATTTCAATTTACAAATACTGTACTGGTGACCCCACAATAGGGATAAAACTTTTTCGCAGAAGAGAGTTTAATAAGACTCGTGGCCACTCATTACAATTAGAAGAAAAGAGGTTTAACCTTAAACTACGTAGAGGGTTCTTTACTGTAAGAACGGCAAGGATGTGGAATTCCCTTCCATAGGCGGTGGTCTCAGCGGGGAGCATTGATAGCTTCAAGAAACTATTAGATAATCACCTGAATGACCGCAATATACAGGGATATGTAATGTAATACTGACACATTATCACACACATAGGTTGGACTTGATGGACTTGTGTCTTTTTTCAACCTCACCTACTATGTTACTATGTAACTATGTAACTATGAGATCAAGAGGAAAATAGAATGAAAAATCTAGAAAGAACGATGACGGGAAGTCTCAGCTCCGGGAAAAACCTGGAGTACAAATAAACCTCCAGAAATGGAAGCTTCTACTAGTGAAATAATTAGACAATTACGGTCTCTTAAGTACGGCACTCCAATGTTCCTTCAAGTATTCCACACATTGGCGCTCAGTCTCTGGGATGTCAGTGACCTACAAACACAAAGACTTTGAAGACTCTTCCCTACATGATTGGTATTGAATTTAGCTCCCGGTTCAGTAAATTCTCGAAATCAAATACTATCTGCTATTTATAGTGTTCTCCCAACCATCTTAACACATTTAGGGACACAATCAGACTTTGTCAGCTCCGGTAATGTCAGGTCCACATCCATCTGTGCGAGTTATCACCGAAAACAGTTCCAGCCATCCGGGGCCCTTTATAAAGTCATAAGGCCCAGTCGTGTCCATATGGATCGTCATGTGGTGCAACTCACCGTGTGGATCTTTGTTTTAACAATCAGAGATTGCTCCTTCATTTAATTAAACAAGAACACCACTTTCATGGGAAAAAATATAGCAAATAGAAAAATATATAACATATACAGTATAAGTGCTACACAAGCCATATTGTAATTTAACCACTTGACCTCCGGAAGGTTTTACCCCCTTCATGGCCATTTTTTGTTACTCAGCGCTACACAACTTTAATTGGTAATTGTGCGGTCATCAGGGGCGTTGCTAGGGGGTGGCTTTTGGGGCTATAGCCCCAAATCTGAGGCCAATAGCCCCGAGTCTCTGCAGGGGTCCCCAAGGGGAGGGGAGGCTCTCTGGGGACCCTTATGTAAGGGAGAGGCTCTCTGAGGACCCTGATTTTAAGGCCTAGGCTCTCTAGGGACCCAGATTTAAGGGGGAGGCTCTCTGGGGAACCCTGATGTAAGTGGGGGGGCCCTCTGGGTACCCTGATGGAAGGGGGAGGCTCTCTGAGGACTCTGACGTAAGGAGGAGGCTCTCTGGGGACCCTGATGTAAGCGGGGGGCTCTCTGGGGATATATATACACCCACAGGTATATTACTGTATATACATGTGTATGCCCGCCCAAGCGTATGACTTACTTTACTACGCTGCTATAGGCTCTAGCCCCAGATCTTTTGTAGACCTAGCAACGCCCCTGGCGGTCATCAACACGGTACCCAAATGAAATTCTCATTATTTTGTTCACACAAAGAGCTTTCTTTTGGTGGTATTTTTTATCACCACTGTTTTTTTGGGGTTTTTTTAATAAATAAATAAAAAAAAGAAGAAAAAATTTGACTCCCCCCCCCCAATATTTTCTACTTTCTGTTATAAAACATATCTAATAAAATCAAATGACTTCATAAATTTAGGCCAAAATTTATTCTGCTCCATGTCTTTGGTTAACCACTTAAAGACCAAGCCTATTTTTTAAACTTGGTATTTACAAGTTAAAATCTGTTTTTTTTTGCTGGAAAATTACTTAGAACCCCAAACATTATATATATTTTCCAGACACCCTAGAGAATAAAATGGTGGTCGTTACTATAATACTTAATGTCACACCGTATTTGCGTAGCGGTTTTACAAGCGCAATTATTTTGGAAAGAAATACACTTTTTTTTAATTAAAAAAATAAAGACAACAGTAAGGTTGGCCAATTTTTTTTTGATATTGTGAAAGATAATGTTACGCTGAGTAAATTAATACCCAACACGTCACGCTTCAAAATTGCGCCCGCTCGTGGAATGGCGACAAACTTTGACCCTTAAAAATCTCCATAGGCGAAGTTTAAAAATGTCTACAGGTTACCCTCTTGGAGTTACGGAGGAGGTCTTTTGCTAGAAGTATTGCTCTCGCTCTAACAATTGCGGCAATGTCTCACATGTGTGGTTTGAACGCCGTTTTCATATGCGGGCGTGACTCACGTATGCGTTCGCTTCTGCGCGCAAGCTAAATAAATAAATAAATGTCTTTTTTTTTTCCTTCAAAAAAATTCCCCTTTAAGACCATTGGGTGGAAGTGACGTTTGACGTCGCTTCCGTCATCCAATGTTATGGAGCCGAGCAGGGGCCATCTTTCCCTCATTCGGCTCCATGTCTCAGAGTGAAGAGGACCCAATCGGCTCCGTCGCTACCGGTGGCTCCGGTCAATGGTGGACACGACTGGAGCGAGGTGGGAGCCGGGGCGATAAAAGTGATCTTGTGGCGAATCCGCCGTGGAGACTACCTGTATCAGGAAGAGGACCGTCCACCATTTAAGAATATACCGGGGTTATGGCAGCTATCTGCTGCCATAACAAGGGTATTCAATGTCAAAGTACCGACGTATAACGACAGCGGGCGGTCCGCAAGTTGTTAGAAACAAAATCAAGCCATAAAGTGTATATGATTTAGTCTGTGTGAAATTTATAGAGTCTGCAAACTATGGGATATACAGTGGATATAGAAAAGAATCACAGAATCAAAGATTAAAGGAGGAGTGCAGAGGTGTCGTCCTTTAAAGTGGTGGTTCAACCATAATTGTTCCTAATTTTGTGGATGGGTGAGATCCTCGATCAGAATTATTATTATTTTTTTTTTAGATCTCTGTTGTGTCCACCCTAAAGTTGGCCATGCACTATATAAATCGGACTGTACAATATCTTTTAGATCTGCAAATAGAAAAAAAACATATATGGTCCCGGCTGACCAAGTCAACACCACGTCCTTGAAAGGACAATAAGAAGAAAATAGGAAACAAATGGGACTATAAAAGGTGTTGAACCTCCCTTCAGAATAACTGTCAAAACATATTCATTGAATTAAAAGAGAATCTTTATTGTACAATTTGGTTAAAAACACTGACAATGGGGGTTTACATCTATCCCTTCATAGTGGTAAAAACATAGTATCGGTATATGGGCGTATCGGCATATCGGCAAGGCCATCCAGCACCCAGGGCAGAGATGACAATATGCATAAAAAAAAAGCATTTAAAAATTGTGAAAAAAAAGACATTTTATTTAATTTCTTCGTTTTCCAAAAAAACTTTCCACAAAGGGATCATTTGGGGGATATTTGTACCGTCCTGGCATTATGGGGCCTCAAGAAATGAGATAGGCTGTCAGTACATCAAGATTGATCAATTATCAAATGTAAAGTAGGTATAAAAAAAGAATCACCGAGCTTTAAAAAAAATTAACATTTTGTTGCTTTGCAGCCTGAAATGAAGACAGAGTAAAAGATACAACACCAACATGTCAGAAAAAAATAAAAAAAATTCAAAAGCACAATCACTGAGTTGGAAAAAGGATCACCCCCCTTGTGTCAGTATTTTGTTGAACCACCTTTTGCTTTAATTCCAGCCTTTAGTCTGTTGGTATTTGTCTCTACTAACTTTGCACATCTAGACTTTGTAATATTTGCCCGATCTTCTTGGCAGAACGGCTCAAGTTCAGTTACATTTGATGGC
This sequence comes from Lithobates septentrionalis, assembly GCA_037952835.1. NCBI lineage: Eukaryota > Metazoa > Chordata > Amphibia > Anura > Ranidae > Lithobates > Lithobates septentrionalis. The sequence goes on along the minus strand of JBBDGP010002456.1, from coordinate 746,863 downwards.
GACCGTTTGTGGATTGCAGTCTTCAAGTCGTTCCACAGATTTTCAATGGGGTTTAAGTCTGGGCTCTGACTAGGCCATGCAAGGGTATAGGAAATTGAAGAAAACAGCTGAACGCCCGCACTCCGAATAACACCTTTTATTCATGGCAAAACAGTGTAGAAGATCCAAAATCTCTTACATCACGGTGATGAAAGGTAAAGACAGGCTAACGCGTTTCACATCAATATAGATGCTTAATCATAGCTATGCTAGGCCATGCAAGGGCATTCACCACCTTCTCTTCCAACCAGTTTGCTCCCCTCCCCCTCTTAAAACCAGTGTGCCCCCCCCCTTCTCCAACTACTGTGTGCTCATTGTTGCTGTTTGGTTTGGGTCATTGTCATGCTGGAAGGTAAACCTTCTTCCTATTGACAACTTTCTGGCAGAGGGCAGCAGATTTTCCTTAAGAATTTGACAGTATTTTGCCCCATCCATTTTTCCTTCTATCCTGACAAGTACTTCAGTCCCTGCTACAGAGAAACACCCCCATACCAGGATATTACCCCCCCCCCATAACAGGATATTACCACCCCCATAACAGAATATTACCACCCCCATAACATTATATTACCACCCCCATAACAGGATATTACCACCTCCATAACAGGATATTACCACCTCCATAACAGGATATTACCACCCCCCATAACAGAATATTACCACCCCCATAACAGGATATTACCACCTCCATGCTTTACTGTAGGAATGTTGTTATTTGGATGGTGAGCTGTATTGGATTTCTGCCAGACATATCGTTTGGTGTGGAGGCCAAATAATTCAATTTTAGTCTCATCTGACCAGAACACATTTTTCCATGTAGCTTCAGAATCTTCAAGATGTGTTTTGGCAAAGCTCAGTGGTGACTCCATGTGGCCTTTCTTGAGGAATGGCCTTTTTTCTTGCACCCCTCCCATACAAGCCACATTTGTGGATAATTTGTGATATTGTTGTCACATGCACAGAATTATCACTCTTTGTCAGAGTTGCTGGAGGCCTCTTGGTTGCCTCTCAGTTTCCTCTTCGGCTCTTTCATCCAGTTTGGAGCGACGTCCTGATCCAGGGAGGAATTGTGTTGTACCAAATACCTTCAACTTCTTAATAATATACTTCACTGTGCTTCTAGGCATTTATAAAGCCTTTGTATCCATCTCCTAACTTGTCCACAACTTTATCCCGGTGATCCCCCGGTGACAGTGCCTTGCCATCCATAGTTGATTGTTTGCTTCAGTTGCACTACCAGGGACTGAAATGATCCAGGAAAGCTCTTTTCATGCTGAGCTAATCAAAATGACCACAGCTGATCACAGTTGAAAGCCAAATGGCTTTGTGTGCCATTGGGAAGGTTATGAGCTACACCTGATTGAGTTTAGAAGTCATTTTTAGGAGGGGGTGATCCTTTTTCCAACTCCGTGATTCTGTTTTTTAAATTTGGTTGAAAAAAAAGAGAAAAGAGAACATAATATTGCAAACGGTTTAATTATTTGCATTTCCTTACAAGAATCGAGCACTTTATGAGTAAAGCCAATAGGAGTGTTAAAACGGCACAGATTTCTTAAACCACCTTCTACGTGTGTAAATATCTATCAACATATTATTTACCAAGATGCATCGTGTTACGTGTAATTTCTCAGGACAGTTTTGACTGTGCCGGCTGGACGAAGAGAGAAGCTGGTGAGCGTTTAGTGAGCAGTATAGGAGGAGGATTTAACAGCACGGAGGTGGAAAATAGTGGAAACATCCGGACTTGGAGAAGGGGATCCTCACTACCAGTACACAAGAAGGAACCCATGAATGAGTAGAGCGGTAGAAGGACATCCAACAGAGGCAGTCATCCTGAGGCACCCACTCTCTTGCCTAATACCCCTTAGAGGGTGACGGATTCTGGTGAGTGGGGGAGCACGGGGGGGAGCACTTGGAGTCACCAGTTTCTATACCCACAGGAGTCACCTATTACCACCCCTTGGACAGCTGTGAATGCATGTTAACCGATCCTGACGTTCCTAAACATCCTTTCTTTTAATATTAAGACTTTTTACCCTGTTTGGGTTTTATTTCAGGGACTTTCATTCCCACAGATGTACATTTACTTTTTATATGAATACTAATGGTTTGGACTCATGTCTTTATGGATTTTTATATATGAATTTAATCTATATGTATTTTAGTATTTATAGTTTAATGCACTTTTGTATCACTTCATGCACAGTGCACTTTTGGTACTGTATTTAAAAGGGATATAAGGAGACCCTCACACGGTTACTGTTAGCCCCTAATTTTGTGGCACTATTACTATAGGAGGCTACTGAATGACAATTTTTAACAAAGTTGATATGTTGTAACAGAGGGGGAGCAAATTTAAATCAAACTCACACACTGTGATAATTATTTAAGCAACACAGAGGATTAGCACGTTCACCTTAAAGAAACACTTTTTTATGTATTTATAAATTTTGGCACAAATGAAGGGGTTAAGTTACCTATAAAAGTACCTTTTTTGTTTTACACACTATTTTATAATTTTATAAGGTATGGTAAATTTCTATTGAATAATAGGGCAGCGCCAATTCCCCATTTTCCTTTTCTGAAAAAAAATCGTGACATGTTGGTGTTCTATCTTACACATCAGTGCAGAGCCAGCACCTGAGAGTTTGCAGTAGGGCGGGAGCATCAATTTTAGGTGTGGAGGCTTTGGGAGCAGCATCTCCTCTCTGATCTTTCACTTGGATGTTATAAGTTGCACTGAGTAAATACAGCTGGATAAAACAAAAACTGTGTCTGTCTTCATTTTAGGCTGCAAAGCAACAAAATGTGATTATTTTAAAGGGGGAGATTCTTTTCTATACGTACTGTACATTTGGAAATTGATCAATCCTGATGTACTGAAGGCCTATCTCATTTCTTCAGGCCCCAAAACGCCAGGACGGTACAAATATCCCCCAAATGACACCTTTGTGAAAAGCAGACCATCCAAGGTATTTAGTAAGAGGCATGGTGAATTTTTTGAAGTTGTAATTTTTTGGCACAAGTTTTTGGAAAATTAAGAGATTAAATAAAATTTTTTTTTTTTTTTTTTTTTACAATTTTCTTTTACATATTGTCATCTTTTCCCTGGGTGCTGGATGACCTTGTCCCAGCACTGAATGGGTTTGTACAATCTTCTTCAGATCCATCATTAACTGTGTAGTGGAAGAGTCTGCCTCATATACATTGAAAAGACTGTTTAGGTGCGTCCTCATATTATACAGTTTTGCCAGATCTAAAAGAGATTGTACAATCCGATTGTGACGGAACCGCCCAGCACCTAGCTTGGGGGCCTCTGTCAAGACATATAGCTTCCTCCAGTCTGGATCCAGGAACCGGGTATTATAGCTGAGCCCCCAAGACTAGACGACACTAGCTTAGATGCAAACTGGAACTCTTTACTGTAAATTCACACAGAATTTATATCATGCAGGATCAGAAGAGTTTGATCACATTACCCCAACAATACAAACTGTAAACAGGAATATAATTAACATAGCTAAGGAACAGCCAACATACACATCAATATAATTAAACTACTAGGCACTTGTACAAGCCTAGGTGTCTCAGTGCCCACCCAGACAATGCTTTGATTAATCAGAGATCCCACCCCAGCTCAGACTGTCCGGCATCAGTCTACCTCCCTGGATACACAAAGTACATTACACATTATCATAAGCATAAACACTTACTATCCCACAATGGTTCGATAACAAGGTAAAGTGGTCACAATATTAATAACATCTTCAAGAGATGATCAGACAGACATAAACAATAGGTGACTCAATTAACAATAGGAATGCACACCTAGGAGGCTTACAATGGGGGAGACATACATAACAATAAACACATAACACCTTAATAAACAAACTATAGCAGGAGACCCCAGTATCAGGTTGGTTTGAGCGGATTATATTAACATCGGCTCTGAGTCTCACAGTCTAAAGCAGTCATTGCCAGTTTGGACACAAAGGACCCAAATATGTATCCCGGGCCTAGATTCCCAGAGTCTGTGTGTTTCAGGGAGACAATTCCAAATCCAAAGCAAGACCACTCCAAGGGTCCCCCAGGCACACACCTCCCAAAGAGTAGTGCTCCCTTAAAAGCCAGGGCCCATAGTCAGTAGGCAAGAGGCATCTCTGCAGTCCCCTTCAAAAGCCTCTGTCCTAGTTGGGTCTGTTACACCGATTATATAGTGTATGGTCAACTTTAGGGTGGACGCAACGGAGATCTAAAAAAAAAAAATAATTCTGATCTCACTCGTCAACAAAATAGGAACAGTCATGGTTGAAGGAGGAAAAGAAGGGAGACGCACCTAAGTGTAGTATTAGACAATTTGGTTTAATGCACAAAGTATTGCACTTACAGGATTGATGAAAACACGAGCATATCTGTGATAAAACATCCTCCTCAATAGGTGCCTGCTGTCTGGTATCTCCTGGCGTCCGGATGGTGTCAAAAGGCTGAGCCGACGCTGAACCCAAAATGCCAGTGCAGGCCAGAAGAAGGACCTGTGTGCTCCGAGTGCGTAGCCTAGTCTTCAGTCCTCCTTTCTTCCATCGAGGCCTGCCCACCAGGTGATGTCATATCCCTCCTTGCGGTCCACGCCAGGAAGCCTTTGGATCCCCTGCACTTCCTGTTTGGGTTCAGCGTCGGCTCAGCCTCTTGACACCATCCGGAGGTAGGGAGATACCAGACAGCAGGCACCTATTGAGGAGGACATTTTATCACAGATATGCTCATGTTTTCATCAATCCTGTAAGTGCAATACTTTGTGAATTAAACTGAATTGTCTAATACTACACTTAGGTGCGCCTCTCTTCTTTTCCTCATTCCCAATTTCTTGCAGAGTTTTTTTGGATATGCTCTGGGGATGGCTGGCACCTAAACTTTCATGTATTTATTCCACAGTTGTCATGGACAATAATACCTACAACAAGGACTAATACAATATTCTTGATTAACTGTGCAGATCCAGCACTGTTATGCGCTGGGTGATTTTCATCTTTTCAGTCATGGTTGAAGCACCACTTTAAAGGACAACACCTCTCCTTCTGTATGCTCATCCATTAATCTTTGGAGTTTTAATGTTCCTGCTAGAGAAAGACATGCCTGGAGCTGAGAAGGAACGTAGTCAGCATAGGGCATACATGACAGGATGGAAGGGGAACCAGGCAAAAGGGGGTTAAATCATTCAGGGTGGCATGGCTAGTACGGACTCTTACCTGATTGGCCCATGAGACGGGGTGATGGGGAGGAGCGGTAAGATATGTTGCTGGGTAGGAGGGGTCAGGGCAGTTGCACAGCAAAAATCGGTGGATGAACATCCCTCCCGCCCTTATTGTTTTTCTATTAATGTTTTTGGTGTTAACTGCCGTTTGGGGTCCTTGACGGTGGTCTAAAATCTGGTCATTGGGTAAACGGTGGGGAACCATCTGAGGTATGGTATCCTCGAGTTGGTACGGTTCACTGCATAGTGACCGGGTAGTGATAAGAACCCTGGGCGGCTGGTCAGCTGAGTTGGGCCCAGGTCAGCTGGGTTGGACCCCGAGCCAGTGTTTTGCGTCTGGGGTCACAACTCAGCTATCTGGTGCCTCAGACACAAAATACGTTATGGATATGTGGTACCGTCAAGGATCCCAAAGCATTGTTTCAGGTTTAAGGTATTTATTATGTTCTGTTATGTATATAAAGAGAGGCCTGGAGCGAGGGGATTGAAAAGAACTAGCAAAGGGCCGGCATGACGAGAGTGATAAGGTAACAGCAAGGGTTAAGAAAATAGTGCAGAGGTGGAGGAGTAATGGTTGGAGGAGAAATTGGAATAGGTGGGGTTTAGTTTATTTAAGGTGTTAGGGGGGTGACCCGGGCAACACTGCAGGGGATCGTTTCAGAGGAGCAGTTTACCACCCACCCTCCCTCCCTTTGTTTTGTGTTTTAATTCTCCTTTATTTCAGGTACAAAAGGGCGTGTCATGGCAGCAGTGCAATGGTGGTGGTGGTCTTTGATGGTGGCAAGTAACCTACGAGATGGAAGTGTGGGGGACCCATCGGTGGTATGGGCCCATGGTGTTTTCAGTTAACACAGGCTAACTGGAAGATGGTAATGGGGGCACTGCAGTTAATGGGTTTGTCTCAGAGCTGGTGTGACATGGCTGGAGGCCTAATACAGAAAAAGGCCCGCGGTGTGGAAGTGGAACTGAGTTATGTTGGGAAGTGCCGTCAAAGACCACCGGGGGAGCAACTGATATTTTGGGGTTTTGTTATGGTTAAAAAATGTTTTATATTTTGAATATTTATAAATAAAATGGCTGCTATGGCCAGTTCCACTCCAGCTCAAGTGTGGTCTCGTTATTCATAGGTAATGATAAAAGTGGGGCAGGTTTGGAGTAGTCATATGGTTGGACATCTTATCAACACTGGTCAAGTTTATGTGAGTGAATAAAAGGCCATTTTACCCCACTTAAGAGTTGTGCGTTTTTTCTATAAGTGTGAGAAGGTGGAATGTGGGGAATACTGGGGGGGGTATATGGTTAGTTCGGGGTGGTGAGCTCTGATCTACCCTAGTCATGCAATAGAACATCAGTGGAGGGGTAGAAAAGGAAGACATTAGCGGAGTTGTTCTGTAATGTCAGCACATGGGGGTGGTGAGCAGGTATGATGAGGCCTACTGATGCCAGGGGCCCACTCTGCACCACCATGACGCATGGCCTTTGTCTTCAACAAGAATCTGTACAAACCCCATACAGTCACTTGAAACCTTTGTGTGCAACAAAAACAAACAAAAAAATAACCACAAAAATAAAAAGCTAATCTGTAACATTCACTTGCGTACTGCGGCTTGTGGAAGGCTGGAGCTCCTCCGTTTTCCCATCAGCCTCCTATAGCTCGGTTACCTGTTACCTTGAGAAAATTCCAAGGCAAGCTCTTCCTCTTAAATATTTGAAAGATTTATTAGCGTTAAGTGGTTGTCACTGGTTAATCAATTTAAATCACTGTCTATCAAAGTGTTTCAGTTACATCCTAACCAAATGGGTGTCATCTGACACTAAATGATGCCTCACCCCCCCCCCCCCCTTCCCAAAGAGAGATAAGCAGCATCTTCCTGCTCATTAATCCCTTACCAAAGCTAAATTTAAACTCTCCCCGTCTTCTCCTCTCCTCGTACGGTTTGTCCTCTCGCTCACACGGTCCTAAAGCTGAGCAGCATCCTCACAGGACAAGAATCTTCCCAGGATGAGCCGTGCGTTGTCCCCGCCATTGGAGTCCTCCTTCCATATTTCGCAAATATATCTGAAGATTCGACCTGCTATTACCACCATCTTATCTGCATGTATCTGTGTATAAAAATAGTGCAGGAGAAGAAAACACAATGATTTTCCCACACATCAGAGTAGGATTGTTATTTTATAGCGATGCCAGAGAACAGATACAATGTATTATTCATTGTTACAGAGAAATTATAGAAGACATTTTGGTATTTTTTTTTGCACAGTTTAAGAGACGGTTATTTTTATGAGGCTTTCACAGTTCTAGTTACACTTGGCCACATTTTATAACATTGTATACATTGTTGTAGTTTCACCCTTTGTTATCTCTACATTGTGGTGATTTTTCCCCAGACTGTGACAGATCGGTGTTAGAAATGATGCACAGATATGCTAAAGCTGGTATGATAGTGGCTGTTATTCATATACAGGACACTGATCGACCATTGAATTATAACCCCCACCTAATATTGAGTAGATCCTCCTTTTGCCACAAAAACAGCCCTGACCTGTTAAGGAATGGACTCCTTTAGACCAGTGGTCTCCAAACTCCAGCCCGTGGGCCAAATGCGGCCCTTTGATTGTCTTTATCTGGCCCTCGCGGCACTGGCAGGGCCATCTTAATGCAAGGGCACTCCTGGGCACAGCCCAGGGGCCCCAGGTACATGGGGGGCCCCACAATAATCTTGCATTACATAATACTTGCCAACTGTCCCAGATTCGAGGGAAAGATGAATGCTGCCAAGTACAGGGATATCCTGGACAAAAACATTCTCCAGAGTACTCAGGACCTCAGACTGGGCCGAAGGTTTACCTTCCAACAAGACAATGACCCTAAGCACACAGCTAAAATAACGAAGGAGTGGCTTCACAACAACTCTGTGACTGTTCTTGAATGGCCCAGCCAGAGCCCTGACTTAAACCCAATTGAGCATCTCTGGAGAGACCTAAAAATGGCCGTCCACCAACGTTTACCATCCAACCTGACAGAACTGGAGAGGATCTGCAAGGAGGAATGGCAGAGGATCCCCAAATCCAGGTGTGAAAAACTCGTTGCATCTTTCCCAAAAAGACTCATGGCTGTATTAGATCAAAAGGGGGCTTCTACTAAATACTGAGCAAAGGGTCTGAATACTTAGGACCATGTGATATTTCAGTTTTTCTTTTTTAATAAATCTGCAAAAATGTCAACAATTCTGTGTTTTTCTGTCAATATGGGGTGCTGTGTGTACAATATGGGGTGCTGTGTGTACAATATGGGGTGCTGTGTGTACATTAATGAGGAAAAAAACTAACTTAAATCATTTTAGCAAATGGCTGCAATATAACAGAGAGTGAAAAATTTAAGGGGGTCTGAATACTTTCCTTCCCCACTGTACTTTATTTCTTGAAAGTAGGTGTGTAAATTGGGGCAAGCTGGTAGGGGCCCCAGTGCATTACTTTGCCCAGGGGCCCATGATGCTATTAAGAAGGCCCTGGTCGCTTTGCAGCTCCATATCGTTCCTTCCTTCTAGGAAAAAAAAATGTGAAACCCCCTCCAGCTTACCAGAATGCAATCCACAAATATACAAATTTATAGAATGCATCAAAAATGGATGTCAAAATCACTTTGCAAATCCTGTTTTTCATCACAGTCGCCCCTAAAGCGTCAGGAACAGCCGCATTTGTTGTGAAATATCATCATCAAATGGGAGAGAGAGATAGCGGGATGTCTGATTTTTGGGTTCAGAGCGACGTCTAGATCCCTGCCTGCAGTTTATTGTCACATTTCCTCAGCTCAGCAGTTTTACAGAAGCTCGGGGCTCGGAGTTAATGACAGAACACAGAAAGAAAGAAGCCAGACTCGTCTGAGCACTAACTACACATACAGCAACCCTTTCTAAGAAACGCTCAGAAAACTCTTTGTGCAAGAAATCCATTCAAAGTCTCATTGCACAGTCACAGATCTGCCTCTCCCGTCTGAGTTTTCTCACCAACTCTTTAACTACTTGGCCACCAGGGGCAATTTTTTTTTTTTTACTTTTTTACACTTGTGAAAATCTGCATTTTTTTTGCCAGAAATTTCTGTAAATGCCCCGAAAACATACTGGTCACTTTATTAGGTACACCTGTTCAATTGTTCGGTAACACAAATTGCTAATCACATGGCAGCAACTCAATACATTAGGCATCTAGCCTAGGGTTGCCACCTCATCCCTTTAAACCCAAACACATATGAATTACACGGGTTCTGAGGCTGATTTAATGCAGATAAGGCACCAAGTGAGTTTAATTACCACCTTAATCAGCCACAAAACCTGTGTAGTTATGTGTTCGGGTTTAAAGGGATAAGGTGTTAACCCTAATCTAGCCGTGGTGAAGACGACTTGCTGAAGTTCAAACCGAGCAACAGAATGGGGAAAAAAGGGAATTCGAGTGACTTTGAACGTGGCATGGTTGTTGGCAGAGGCGTCGGTAGGGGGTGGCTATTGAGGCTATAGCCCCAAATCTGGGGCCCATAGCCCCGAGTCTCTAGGGCAGGGGTCGGCAACTGGCCCGCCACCGCTGAATGCGGGCACCCGCCCATGGACATTATCACAGGGCTGGATGGGGTGCAGGGGAAAGTGGACACTACAGTGGGGGGTGCAGTGCTGGGCACAGGTGAGGCTGCATTCCTGGGCACTGGTGAGGCTGCATTCCTGGGCACTGGTGAGGCTGCATTGCTGGGCACTGGTGAGGCTGCATAAATGGGCACAGATGAGCCCTTCATTCTTTATGTAGCTAACTCCTGAGCCCTGGGGCTCTCTGGGGACCCTGATGTAAGGAAGGGGCTCTCCGGGGACCCTGATGTAAGGGGGCTCTGGGGACCCTGATGGAAGTAGGAGGCTTTCTGGGGACCCTGATGTAAGGGGGGGCTCTCTGGGGACCCTGATGTAAGAGGGGACTCTTTGGGGACCCTGATGTAAGGGGGGGGCTCTCTGGGGACCCTGATGTAAGAGGGGACTCTCTGGGGACCCTGATGTAAGGGGGGGGGCTCTCTGAGGGCCCTGATGTAAGTAGGGGGGCTCTCTAGGGACCCTGATGTAAAGTGGGCTCTGGGGACCTTGATGTAAGTGGGGGGCCCTCTGGGGACACAGATGTAAGGGGGAATCTGCACTCAGATATGTAACTATATTATATACTGCATATATATATTTATATACATATATACACACACACAAGTATAATCTATACATGTGTATGCCCACCCAAGCGTATGACTTTCTTTACTTCGCTGCTATGGGCTCTGGCCCTGGATCTTTTCTAGACCTAGCAACGCCCCTGGTTGTATGTGCCAGACGGGCCGGTCTGAGTATTTCAAAATCTGCTGATCTACTGGGATTTTTACACACAACCATCTCTCGTGTTTACAGATAATGGTGGGGAAAAGGAGAAAATATCCAGTGAGCGGCAGTTGTGTGGAGGAAAATGCCTTGCTGGAGGTCAGAGGAGAATGGGCAGACTGGTTGGAGATGATAGAAAGGCAACAGTAACTCAAATAACCACTCGTTACACCCAAAGTATACAGAATACCATCTCTGAACGCACCACACATCCAATCTTGAAGCAGACGGACTACAGCGGCAGAAGACCACACCGGGTGCCACTCCTGTCAGCTAAGAACAGGAAACTGAGGCTACAATTTGCACAGGATCACCAAAATTGGATAATAGAAAATTGGAAAAAATGTCTGGTCTGATGAGTCTGGATTTCAGCTGCGACCTTCAGATGGTGGGGTCAGAATTTGGCGCATGGATCCATCCTGCCTTGTATCACCGGTTCAGGCTGGTGGTGGTGTAATGGTGTGGGGGAGATTTTCTTGGCACACTTTGGGCCCCTTAGTACCAATTGAGCATGGTTTAAACACCACGGCCTACCTGAGTATTGTTGCTGACCATGTCCATCCCTTTATGACTACAGTGTCCCCATCTTCTGATGGCTCCTTCCAGCAGGATAATGCACCATGTCACAAAGCTCCAATCATCTCACCACTGGACAATGAGGTCCCTGTACTCCAATGGCCTCCACACTCACCACATCTCATCCAATAGAGCACCTTTGGATGTGCTGGAACAGGAGATTGGCATCATGGATGTGCAGCCGACAAATCTACAGCAACTGTGTGATGTTATCATGTCACTATGGAGGAAAATCTCTGAGGAACGTTTCCAACACCTTGTTGTATCTATTCCACCAAGAAGGCAAAAGGGGGTCCAACCTGATACTAGCAAGGTGCACCAAATAAAGTGGCTGGTGAGTGTCTGTAGGCTTGCACAGTTCACTTTCTTCTGGCAGGTCACTGCCCCAGACCAAGCATGTATCAACTGAAGCCAGAAGTATTCATAACTTGTTCCTTCCAGGTCATTGACTCAGAGAGCAATGAAGACAAAGGGTCAATAGGACATCCAAGCACCCAGCATCGGAAATGGCAGTCTCCGTGTTTCTCTGATTAAGGAAGAAAAGTATTTAGTTCACAGTCTGATTTTTCTGTAGTCTCCGGCACACATGATAAGATCCCCAGAGAGACTTTCCTCCCCTCTGGCTTAGGTTCTATCAGCTTCTCCAAAACCTTTTCCTCCTTTTCTCCCAATGTTTGCGCTGCCAGAGTTTGCGCATGTAAAGGAACAAACACATTGTATACAGCACCGGTACATTCCTCTCCTCTCTGTGTGTGCGGAACCAGATCCCAGAGTTCTGTCCATCCATCTCACAATCCCACATACAGAACACATTGAAGGTTCAGATGTGCCGCTTCAGCACAAATTAACCACTAGACTACTTAAACCCCCCTCGTGACCAGACCAATTTTCAGCTTTCAGCGCTCTCACACTTTGAATGACAATTACTCAGTCATGTAATGCTGTACCCAAATTAATTTTTTGTCCTTTTTTTCCCCACAAATAGAGCTTTCTTTTGGTGGTATTTGATCACCTCTGTTTTTTTTTTTTTTGGGGGGGGGGGGGGGGGGTTGCGCTATAAATGAAAAAAGAAAAAAAAACGCAATTTTCTTAGTTTCTGTGATAAAATTTTGCAAATTATTAATTTTTCTTCATAAATTTTGGCCACAATTTATACTGCTACATATCTTTGGTAAAAAATAACCCAAATTAGTGGATATTATTCAGTCTTTATGAAAGTTAGAGAGTCCACAAGCTGTGGTGCAAATCATAAAAAAATTAATCACATCTGATGTACTGGCGATCTATCTCATTTCTTGCGACCCGAACAAGCCAGGAAAGTACAAATACCCCCCAAATGACCCCTTTTTTGAAAGTAGGCATTCCAAGGTTTTTAGTAAGATGCATGGTGAGGTTTTTAATGTTGTCATTTTTTCCCACAATTCTTTTGCAAAATGAAGATTTTTTTTCCCCACAAAATTGTCATTGTAATAGGTTAATTCTCTCACATGGCATGTGTATACCACAAATAACACCCCAAAATACATTCTGCTACTCCTCCTGAGTATGGCGATACCACATGTGTGAGACTTTTACACAGCCTGGCCACATACAGAGGCCCAACATGCAGGGAGCACCTTCAGGTGTTCTAGGAGCATAAATTACACATCTAACTTGTTGACTACCTATTACACTTTTGAAGGCCCTGGAGCACCAGGACAATGACACGTGACACTGACGTGGCACTGATGACAGATGGCACTAATACTTGGCACTGATGACAGATGGCACTAATACGTGGCACTGATGACAGATGTACTAATACATGACACTGATAACAGATGGCATGTGACACTGACAGGTGGCACTGATGACAGATGGCACTGACAGGTGGCACTGGTGACAGGTGGCACTAATACATGGCACTGATGACATTTGACACTGATGTGGCACTGATGACAGATGGCACTGATATGTGGCACTGATGACACGTGACAGTAATAACAGATGGCATGTGACACTGACAGGTGGCACTGGGGACAGATGGCACTGATAGGTGGCACTGGGGACAGATGGCACTGGGGACAGATGGCACTGGTGATAGATGGCACTGATATGTACAGTGGGCACTGTGTTTTATGTAGTGTTCACTCACAGATCTGCAGCACAGGTCGCTCTCCCTCCTCACACGTGGTCTCTGTGTGAGGAGGGAGAGCCGGCAATGAGAGATGATCTCATATGTTTACACTTGAGATCATCTCTCACTGGACACGCCGATGATGTGATTGGCCAATTAGCACTCGATCGGCGATTGGCTGTGTCCAAGGGACACGGCCAACACAAATTTTCCCCGATGTGCGGCTGCGGTGGCGCTTGAGCGCCGCGCTGTAGCCGTCTTTCGACTATGGCGCGGGCACCTAGTGGTTAAACTTTTACTACAAATTATATACACTGTATATATAAACTGACATAGACTAGAAAGGCAGTCTGAAGGATTAAAGCCCCTCATAATGCTGCCAGTCCCAATCACTAGTGCAGCCTGGGCTTATCATCATCACAGGAGGACAGAAGTACTACATTCATATTCATGGAGGCCCAGTCATTACAACTTTCTTCCAGTAGAGGTCCAAGGCTCATGTTTGTGCTATTACTCAGCCCCCCCTTTACATCACAGTTCCCCCATTACATCACAGTTACCCTTTACATTACAGCCCCCCCCCCCACACTTTACATTACAGTCCCCCCTTTACACCACAGTCCCCCTTTCACATTAGAGCTACCCTTTAGATTACAGTCCCCCCTTTACATTACAGCCCCCCCACTTTACATTACAGCCCCCCCTTACATCACAGTTCCCCCATCACATCACAGTTGCCTTTTACATTAGCCCCCCCCCCCCCTTTACATCACAGTCCCCTCCTGTACATCATAGTCCCCTTTTACATCACAGTCCCCCTTTACAATACAGTCCCCTCCTTTACATCACAGTCCACTCCTTTAAATCACAGCATCCCCTTTATATCAATGTCCTCAGCCCCCCTTTAACATCACTGCTACCTTCTTTACATCGCAGTCCCCGTTGACATCACAGCATCCCCTGTTTTCAGAACACACAGAGCATCATGGTTTGTTGTGTATGGAGCTGTGTAGTCAAAGACGGGTCAGGGTGTCCATGCTGACCCGTGTCCACAGCCAAAGGCGCCTACTACAGGCACGTGAGCATCAGAACTGGAGCCCAGAGCAATGGAAGAAGGTGACCTGGTCTGATGGATCACCTTTTTCTTTTCCATCATGTGCATGGCCGGGTGGGTGTGCGTCACATACCCGGGGAAGAGATGGCACCAGGATGCAGGATGGGAAAAAGACAAGCCGGTGAAGGAAGTGTGATGCTTTGGGCAATGTTCTGCTGGGAAACCTTGGGTCTTGCCATCCATGTGGATGTTACTTGACATGTACCACCAACCTAAACATTGTTGGTGACCAAGTTCACCCCTTCATGGAAATGGTATTACTTAATGACAGTGGCCTCTTTCAGCAAGATAATGTGCCCTGCCAGACTGCAAAAATGATTTGAGGAACACAACAAAAGTATGAGGTGTTGACTTGACCTCCAAATTCTCTGGATCTCAATCCAATCGAACATTTGTGGGATGTGCTGGAAAAACAATATGAATCCATGAAGGTCCCACCTCACAATTTACAGAACTTAAAGAATCTGCTACTGAAAGCTTGATTCCAGATACCACAGTATACCTTCAGAGGTCTAGAGCAGGGGTCTCCAAACAGTCTAAATAAGAGGCAAGTTTACTGTCCTTCAGACTTTAGGGGAGCTGGATTGGCCAGTGGAAGTAGAAAATACCCAAGCTTCAGTGGGAGTAAAAAAATTACATAATGCCTGTAGTCAGTAGAAGAAAGAAAAGTGCCCCATCATTGGTATTAGTAGGAGGAATAGTGCCCCTTCATTGGTATTAATGGGAGGAATAGTGCCCCATCATTGGTATTAGTGGGAGGAATAGTGCCCCTTCATTGGTGTCAGTGGGTGGAATAGTGTCCCATCACTGGTGACAGTGGGAGGAATAGTGCCCCATCATTGGTATTAGTGGGAGGAATAGTGCCCCATCATTGATATTAGTGGGGGGAACAGTGCCCCATCATTAGTGTCAGTGGAAGTAATAGTGCCCTATCATTGGTATCAGTAGGGGGTAATAGTGCCCAATCATTGGTTTTAGTGGGAGGAATACTCCCCCATTATTGGTATCATTGGGGGGAATAGTGCCCCATCATTGGTATCAGTGGAAGAAATAGTGCCCCATCATTGGTGTCAGTGGGGGGAATAGTGCCCAATCATTGGTGTCAGTGGGTGGAATAGTGCCCAATCATTGGTGTCAGTGGGTGGAATAGTGCCCCATCATTGGTGTCAGTGGAAGGAATAGTGCCCCATCATTGGCATCAGTGGGAAGAATAGTGCCCCATCATTGGTATCAGTGCAAGGAATAGTGCCCCATCATTAGTGTCAATGGGAGGAATAATGCTCTATTATTCATATCAGTGTAAGCAATAGTGCCCCATCATTGGTGTCAGTGGGAGGAATAATGCTCCATTATTCGTATCAGTGGAAGGAATAGTGCCCCATCATTGGTATCAGAGGTAGGGATGGGCCGAATGGACCCCTGTTCGGTTTGCAACAGAACTTTCGAACACCACAGAAGTTCGGTACAATAGTTATAGGGGCCCGGGTCCTGCCCTGGGGGACATATATCAATAAAAAAAAAAAGTTTGTGAAATAAATACATTTTCCCTGCAAGCTGCCTTTATTTTGCTCAGCAACAGCTGGGGAGCCAGTGTGTATGATGAGGTCACAATGTAGCGCACTGGGAACAAGATTAGAGATTTTTTGGATACATTCTGGTGTCACTTTGACTTTGGAAAGAAGTAACAGGTGCGTAAAAATTGGTCTTTGGGTGTCGGTGGCGCCTTCCCACCGTAACCCTATAGAGGTACTCTTAATGAAAGCAAGAATGGGCCTTGCTGTAAAAAATTGCAATGATATGCACCAGGTGCAGAAAAATTGGTCTTTGGGTGTTAATTGTGCCCATGAAACCTATACCAAAAACATTATTCCAGATGAAATGATTGAACACCCTCAAAGCTAGGCAACCTCGAAGTCCTGCAGAGTTTCCACATCCCAAAAAGACTTTATCAGTGACATCGGCATCAGGGGCTTCATAGCTGGTAATCCAGGACTGATTCATTTTTATAAAAATCAAACGGTCCACGGAGTCTGTGGACAGACGCGTTCTATGATCAGTAACGAAACCTCCTGCAGCACTGAATGCCCGTTCTGAAAGCACGTTGGATGCAGGGCAGCCCAACAACTCAATAGCACACTGGCCAGTGGTCTATTCTGATGACCCAGTAAGTCAGTGGATCGTCAGCTGGAAAGCTCTCCATCTCTGTTTTGGCCCCGAGGTAATCGTCCACCATGTGATGCAGACGCTGCTGATGGGATGTGGAAGCTGACAGCCCTGGACTAAATAAATTCCGAAATGCCTCACTCTCCAACGCTCCTCTTTTGACCAACAGAAGACTCAAAACGACGTTTTCCACGACACTGTAACCTACTGGAGTCAGGAAAAATGTTCAACAAAATCCTCTTTAATGTGTCCTCAGGAGATTTTATCTTCTGCACGCTCTGTGGGGACGGGATGAGTTCTGAGACCTTCCCCTTATAACGGTGGTCAAGGAGGGTTGCCAACCAGTAATCATCCTTCTCCTTTATGCCACGTATTCTTGGGTCCTTTCGCAGGCTTTAAAGCATGAGGTTGCCTATGCGCCTCACATTTGCCGAGGCTTGAGAAGCAGACTCCTCGTGGTCACTCAGGATGACAGCATCTGGAACTACCTTCTCCCAGCTACGTACTACTCCCAAGGGTCCTGGGGTTGGAAAGCCATCACTTACAGATTGACGCAAGTCTTCATCTTCTTCAAAGCCTATGAAAGTGTCAGAATCCTCCTCCCCTCTCTCCTCCTGTGTGTTCTGTGACATAGGAATGATGGTGTATGGATAAGGCTTGAGAGGAAAGGAAGTCCTCCTCTTCCTCATGCTGCTCTGCCTCTAGTGCCCTGTCCATAATGCCACGCAGAGTCTGCTCCAGCAGGAACACAACAGGGATTGTGTCACTGATGCATGCACTGTCAATGCTCACCATCCTTGTGGCCTCCTCAAATGGTGACAATACAGTGCATGCATTCTTAATGATCAGCCATTGGCATGGGGAGAAAAAGCCGAGGCGGCCTGAGCCTGTCCTCGTGGCATACTGGCACAGATACTCGTTGACTCTGCTGCATGTATAGCTGCTGCAGCATTCCCAAAGTTGAGTTCCACCTGGTGGGCACAAATCAGGCGGTTTACGGGGGTAGAGCTCACAGGTCTGGCATCATCACCACCAGCTGTATGGAGACTTGGGGGCACAACAAGCTGCAGCACTGAGCCCTGTCCTGCATCCTTTCGAGTTGCAAGCAGTGTTACCCAGTGTGCTGTGAACAAAATATATCGTCCCTGCCCATGCTTGCTGGACCACGTGTCAGCAGTAAGGTGGATTTTATGACTCACTGCCTTGCCCAAAGATGCCAGAACATTCCCTTCCATGTAATAGTAGAGGGATGGAACGGCCTTACATAAAAAGTAGTAGCGACTGGGAACCTGCCATTGTGGTACAGCACATTGTGCAAATTCACGGAAGGGGGCAGAATCCACCAGGCTAAAAGGCAGATGTTGGAGAGCCAACAGCTTTGACAAGCTTGCATTCAAATGCTGGGCATGTGGGTGGCAGGGACTATATTTTTTTCCCCCTGCAGCAGATGGGGGAAGATAAATTTGCCGGCTACAGTCTACAGCTGGTGGTGTGCAAGCAAAGCCTGGGGAATGCCCAGGAAAAAACCAAAGCCTACTTACCACCAACTCGCAGACAACCAAATTGACCTGTCTAACAGTACGCGTTAAAAACAGGGGTTTAGTCCGCACGCATTTGCAAATGCATGCGTAAGCCACAGAGCCTCGTCACGGCACCCTGATATCTGTGGTCCTAACACTAAAATATGAGTGTCCCCACAGTGGAGGCACATGCATTCTGATGGATAAATGCTGGCAGGTGGACTGAAGGGCAGCCCATCCCTTCTTAAAGGTACAGAAGCACACCAGACACCCAGCAAATAGCACCATGGCTGCAAAGGTGCTGGTGCGTTTCTGGACCAATAAACACACCAAGGTGATCTCAAAAAACTTGCCACCGCCTTCATTTATAGCTGGCAATTGCAGTAAGCGGCTTTGGAGGGCTACAAACAGATGCAAACAAGGCCTGGTGGTGTGCTTCTGGGAGATGTGCTGCTAGGATCTGGGACACCCTGTGCTATACCATCATTCCTGTCAGTGGAGGCTGCTGAAAGGTAATGACTCGGTATTGCAGGGGCAGACTGAAGTGGGTAAGGAGGAGGAGGAGGGACAGATTTGTGCCCCTTTTGTGTGGCTTTTAGGTGCTCTTGCCAACGGCTGAGTGGTTGGACGTTAAATGCCTTGCTAAACATGTGGTACCCAAATGGTTGGTGGTTTTGCCACATTTGATGTGCCTGAGACACAGTTTGCAGATAGCAACAATTTGATCTGCTGCAGGTGTGCTGAAAAAGGCCCAGACAGCTGAGCTTTGGGGAGTGGGCCAGGAAATAACAGCTCTGTGATGGAATAGGGTGACTGCTCTCTACTCTTTCTTGATGTCGGTCTCCTTGGGGTTGTGCCGACTCACCTTCAGTTTCCTCCTCTGCTCTATCTGGCACCCAAGTTGCATCAGTGACCTCATCATCATCATCATCTCCATCTCCTCCATCTTTATCATCACCACTGGAGACAACTTGGCAATACGCTGCGGCATGGGGAACATGAATGCCAGCTTGTCTACCAGTGCCCAGGTCCATCTTAATAGCATCATGGGCCCCTGGGCAAAGTAATGCACTACCGCTCACCAAACAAAAGCCATTTAAATAAAAGGGTCTGCGCTGCAAGTACCCCACAACTGGGGGTGATGCAGCATTTAGAGCAGGGGTAGGCAACCTTTGAGAGGTGTAGATCTACTTGAAAATTACAATAAAACTAATGTCGTTGTAAAAATATAAACTTAGCTTACCTTAAAAGTTGACTTCAGTGAGCAACTAGTTTCAGGCCTAATTGCAGGACAGTGTATAGAGGTCAATTATAGGTAGGGTGGTGTTTAGAGGTCAGTAATAGGTAGGGTGGTGTGTAGAGGTCAGTAATAGGTAGGGTGGTGTGTAGAGGTCAATTATAGGTAGGGTGGTGTGTAGAGGTCAGTAATAGGTAGAGTGGTGTGTAGAGGTCAGTAATAGGTAGGGTGGTGTGTAGAGGTCAATTATAGGTAGGGTGGTGTTTAGAGGTCAGTAATAGGTAGGGTGGTGTGTAGAGGTCAGTAATAGGTAGGGTGGTGTGTAGAGGTCAATTATAGGTAGGGTGGTGTGTAGAGGTCAGTAATAGGTAGAGTGGTGTGTAGAGGTCAGTAATAGGTAGGGTGGTGTGTAGAGGTCAATTATAGGTAGGGCGGTTTGTAGAGATCAGTAATAGGTAAGGCGGTATGTAGAGGTCAGTAATAGGTAGGGCGGTATGTAGAGGTCAGTAATAGGTAGGGCGTGTGTAGAGGTCAGTCATAGGTAGGGTGGTGTGTAAAGGTCAATAAGAGGTAGGGTGTTGTGTAGAGGTCAGTAACAGGTACGGCAGTGTGTGGAGGTCAGTAATACGTAGGGTGGTGTGTAAAGGTCAGTAATAGGTAGGGTGGTGTGTAGAGGTCAGTAAAAGGTAGGTTGGTGTGTAGAGGTCAGTAATAGGTAGGTTGGTGTGTAGAGGTCAGTAAAAGGTAGGTTGGTGTGTAGAGGTCAGTAATAGGTAGGTTGGTGTGTAAAGGTCAGTAATAGGTAGGTTGGTGTGTAGAGGTCAGTAATAGGTAGGGTGGTGTGTAGAGGTCAGTAATAGGTAGGTTGGTGTGTAGAGGTCAGTAATAGGTAGGTTGGTGTGTAGAACTCAGTAATAGGTAGGGTGGTGTGTAGAGGTCAGTAATAGGTAGGGTGGTATGTAGAGGTCAGTAATAGGTAGGTTGGTGTGTAGAGGTCAGTAATAGGTAGAGTGGCGGTGCTTCCATGGCTGCCACCCCCTATTCAGGCTCCCGGACCTTTGCCGGGGGGTGTTTTTGAAGCACTCTAATAGGCGTCAAAAAAGGTGACCTGTGAGTGCCATGCTTGCATGCACCGGCTCCCCGCTCTCTGCACTGGCTCCCCGCTCTCTGCACTGGCTCCCCGCTCTCTGCACCGGCTCCCCGCACTGACTCCTGCTCGTCCGACCCGGCTCCCTGCTCTCCGCACCGGCTCCCGCTTGTCCAATTGGGCTCTCCGCACTGGCTCCCACTCGTCCGCACCAGCTCCCCAATCTCTCCGATCAGGCTCCCCGCTCTCTACACCGGCTCCCCACTCTCTGCACCAGCTTCCTGCTCTCTGCACCGGCTCCAAGCTCTCTCCGCACCGGCTCCCTGCTCTCTGCATCGGCTCCCCCTCCCCTCCTCATAGCACAATACCTCTACCCCTCAAATTTCCTCTCCTAGCACAAATCCCCCGCCAAATCCCCCTCTCCTAGCACAAATCCCCCTCAAATTCCTCTCTCCTAGCACAAACCCCCCACCCCCCCCCAATCTCCCTCTATTAGCACAAATCCCCTCTCCTAGCACAAATCCCCCCCCCCCCATAATCCCCTTTCCTAGCACAACGCCCCCCAATCTCCGCCTATTAGCACAAACTTCCCTCCAAATATCCCTCTCTTACCACAAATCCACCCAAATTACCTCTCCCAGCACAAACCCCCCCAAATCTCCCCCTGCCAGCACAAATCCCCTCTCCTAGCACAACCCCCCCCCCAATCCTCTCTCTTAGCACCCCCCCCCCAATCTCTGTCTATTAGCACAAATTCCCCTCCAAATATCCCTCTCTTAGCACAAATCCACCCAAATCACCTCTCCCAGCACTAACCCCCCCAAATCTCCCCCTGCCAGCACAAATCCCCTCTCCTAGCACAACCCCCCCAATCTCCCTCTACTAGCACAAATTCCCCTCCAAATATCCCTCTCTTAGCACAAATATCCCCCCCCCCAAATCCCCTCTCCTAGCACAAATCCTCCACCAAATCCCCTTTCCTAGCACAACCCCCCCAATCTCCCTCTATTAACACAAATCCCCTCTCCTAGCACAACCCCCCCCCAAATCCCCTCTCCTAGCACAACCCCCCCAATCTCCCTCTATTAGCACAAATCCCCTCTACTAGCACAAATTCCCCTCCAAATATCCCTCTCTTAGCACAAATTTCCCCAAATCCCCTCTCCCAGCACAAACCCCCCTCTCTTAGCACAAATACCCCCCACCCAATCTCCCTCTACTAGCACAAATCCCCCCGAATCTCCCTCTCCTAGCACAAATCGCCTCTCCTAGCACAACCACCACCCCAATCTCCCTCTCTTAACACAAATACCCCCCCAAATCCCCTCTCCCAGCACAAATCTCCTCTCTTAGCACAACCACCACCCCAATCTCCCTCTCTTAACACAAATCCCCTCCCCCAATCTCCTCTCCCAGCACAAATCCCCCCCCCCACCCAATCTTCCTCTCCTAGCACAAATCCCCCCCAAATGCCCTCTCCTAACACAAATCCTCCCCCCCAAATCTCCTCTCCTAGCACAAATCCCCCCAAATCCCCCTCTCCTAACACAAATCCCCCCCAAATCCCCTTTCCTAGCACAAATCCGCTCTCCTAGCACAACCCCACTCCCCAAATATACCTCTCCTAGTACTAAACCCCCCAAATCCCCCTCTCCTAGCACAAATCCCCCACTCCTAGCACTAATTCCCCCCCCCCCAAATTTCCCCTCCTAGCACAAATCCTTTCAATCATCCCTACTAGCACAAATCCTCCCCTGCCAAATCCCCCTTCCGAACAGAAATCCACTCTCCTGGCACAAATCCCTCTCCCCCTCCTAATCATCCATTTTAGCACAATCCCTCAAAATCCCAACCGCGCCCAGAGCAACCGCCCCACCCCTTGTCCCGGCCCCCTGTCTGAACCTCTGAGCAGTGGTGTGGAGCTTCAATTTCCATTTTAGTTACATCAAAAAAGGAGACAGTTTGATCGGTCATGCGTTGTTAGCAATGTAAAAATAAATGAGCACAAAGTGTCCATACGCCATAAACTGCGTCTCAGCACATACATAGGTGTGAACGGACCCCGGGGCAAATGGCACCTTCTGTCAGCCTGGTGACCCGCAGGCACCCTATTCACTGTATATGTGCAAAACTCTACCCGAAATGTCACTTTCTGGGCTTATGATTGGCCGACTGTTTTTACCAGAATGCCGCACTGAGTTACAAGTCAAATAATAAGCACCCTGCAGTGAGAGGTTCATTTTTTTCTTCGATATATTCTAAGAACGTTCCTCAATTAAAGGGATGCAGATACTGCAGATTTTCTTATTACGGCTTTGAAACTGATCAGCGAGTGATAATGAAGGCAAACTCTCCAATTCAAATTTCAGAAAGGTCACCATAAGGTAATCATGAATCACTTCTGAACAGGAAAAAGTTTTGCAATGTATTGTTCAGGTGGAAAAGATTTTAAAAATAATTTTTTATGTTTTTAAAAAGTTTTTAACAATATTTAAAAAAACTAAAGTTGTGTTTTAACTACTTGCCTACAGGGCACTTTCACCCTCATATTAAGGGGAACCCTGAACCAAAATTTAAAAAAAAAATTACGTGGGGGTCCCCCCAAATTCCATACCAGGCCCTTCAGGTCTGGTATGGATATTAAGGAGAACCCTGTGCCAATTTTTTTTTTTAAATGGCGTAGGGGTCCCCCTCAAAATCCATACCAGCCCCATCAGGTCTGGTATGGATTTTAAGGGGAAACCCGTGCCAAAATTTTATAAAAATGGCGTGGGGGTCCCCCCCAAATATCCATACCAGACCCTTATCCGAGCACACAACCTGGCAGGCCGCAGGAGAGAGAGAGTGCCCCCCCTCCTGAACTGTACCAGGCCACATGCCCTCCACATGGGGAGGGTGCTTTGGGGTAGCCCCCCAAAGCACCTTGTCCCCATGTTGATGGGGATAAGGGCCTCATCCCCACAACCCTTGCCCGGTGGTTGTGGGGGTCTGCGGGCGGGGGGCTTATCGGAATCTGGAAGCCCCCTTTAACAAGGGGACCCCCAGATCCCAGCCCCCCTGTTTGAAATGGTAACGGGTACATTGTACCCGTACCATTTCACAAAAAAGTATCAAAATGTAAAAAAAAAACAAGACACACCTTGGGACAAGTCCTTTATTAAAAAATGAAAAATAAAAATGTCCCACGAAGTCCATTCATCTTCTTCTATGGCTCCGCCGATGGACCGAAAAATAAAATAAAAAAGCCCTCAGTTATAAAAGAACTGTCATCGGCGCTGAAGCGTCATACGGCGGGTGCCTCCCATGGAGGCGGATCTTTTTTATTTTATTTTTCGGTCCATCTGCGGAGCCATAGAAGAAGATGAATGGACTTTGTGGGACATTTTTATTTTTCATTTTTTAATAAAGGACTTGTCCCAAGGTGTGTCTTGGTTTTTTTTAACATTTTGACACTTTTTTGTGAAGTGGTTACAATTTCAAACGGGGGGGGGAGCCAGGATCTGGGGGTCCCCTTGTTAAAGGGGGATTCCAGATTCCGATAAGCCCCCCGCCCCCAGACCCCCACAACCACCGGGCAAGGGTTGTGGGGATGAGGCCCTTGTCTCCATCAACATGAGGACAAGGTGCTTTGGGGGGCTACCACAAAGCACCCTCCCCATGTTGAGGGCATGTGGCCTGGTACGGTTCAGGAGGGGGGGTGCTGCCTGTCAGGGCTGTGGCCTGCCAGGTTGCGTGCTCGGATAAGATTTTGAGGGGGGCCCCTACCCCATTAAAAAAAAAAATTGGTGCAGGGTTCCCCTTAATATCCATACCAGACCTGAAGGGCCTGGTATGGAATTTGGGGGGACCCCCACGCAATTTTTTTTTTTTCAATTTTGGTTCGGGGTTGACCTTAATATTCACATCAGACCCAAAGGGCCTGGTAATGGACTGGGGGGGGGATCCCATGCCGTTTTTTTCAATGACTTTTATCTGTATTGCCGGGACCTGACTATTCATTATAGCCGCGAGTACTTTTAAATGACATTTTTTCCTTTAGAAATGTTATTTTGTGCAGGGACTGTTCTAAACACGTGAAAATTGCGCCACTTTACAGGCATACTATAGACACCCCCCAGGTACGAAATTTAAAGGAATCACTGCTCCCGAAAAAACTGACATTTTTAAAACTTTTTTTGCATTAATACATGTACCCTGGTGCAGGACCCGGGTCCCCAAATCCTTTTTAGGATAATAACTTGCATATTAACCCTTAAAATTAGCACTTTTGATTTTTCACATTCGTCCCATAGACTTTAACAGTGTTCGCGTGTTCAAACAAATTTTTTGCCTGTTCTGCTGTGAACCGAACCGGGGGGGTGTTCGGCTCATCCCTAATGAGGAGGCACTGATATGCAGCAGTGATAGGCAGCCATGATAGGCACTGATAGGCAGCACTGATAGGCGGAACTGATGGGCAGTGATATGTGGCACAGGGTTTTTTATTATTTGCTAAACAAACAAAAAAAGACTGGAACTTTTGAAAAAAAAAACGTTTTTCTTAGTTCCTGTTGTAAAATTTTGTAAATAAGTACATTTTCACCTTCACTGACGGACACTGATGAGCATAAGCGTGCGCAGGGGGTGTGCCAGGTGTGCCTCGGAACACCCTAATCACTATGTGTAGTGCCGATTCCCCCTACTGCCTTGGCCCCCCCCTTTTTGGCCCCACAGTGCTGCTTGCTTCCCTCCTCTCCCCCCAGCTGCTGTGGGGGATGTTTCAGGATGGAAAGCAGGGAAAGGGGCTAGTAAATATGTAATTTACTGGCCCCTTCCTTTTCTAAATGAACACAGTGAACACACTCGCTCACTGGGTCCATTCATAACTGAAGCATAGGAAACTCTGTTTCCTATGCTTCGGTTTGTGAATGAACAGGAAACCTCTCATGACATAGCACTTCCTATTCATTCACTGTCGGACACAGCTGAGGCTGCAGAGAAAGGCATAAGCAAGCAAAACAAGAGAGGCATGTGTGTTTGAGCTTTGGGGTGCATGCCCTAATGCAATGGGCTGTGCATACCTATGTTGATGAGGCAGCACTGATGGGCACTGATGAGGCGGCACTGATGGGCACTGATGAGGAGGCACTGATGGGCACTGATGAGGCGGCACTGATGGGCACTGATGAGGAGGCACTGATGGGCACTGATGAGGCGGCACTGAAGGGCACTTATAGGCAGCACTGATGGGCACTAATAAGGCAGCAGCTGGGCACTGAAGAGGCGGCACTGATGGGCACTGATGAGGCTGCACTTATGGGCACTTATAGGCAGCGCTTATGGGCACTGATAGGCAGCACAAATAGGTGGCACTGATGGGCACTGATAGGTGGCACTGATGGGCACTGATGAGACGGCACTAATATGCAGCCATGATAGGCACTGATAGGCGGCACTGATGGACAGTGATAAGTGGCACTGACAAGCACTGTTTTTTTTTTATTTTTTGCTAAACAAACAAAAAAAGACTGAAAATTTCTGTTATAAAATTTTATAAAGAAGTAAATTTTCACCTTCACTGATGTGCACTAATGAGGTTGCACTAACAGGCACTGATAAGCTGCACTGATGGGCACTGACGAGGTGGCACTGATGAGGAGGCACTAATATACAGCACTGATGGGCAGTGATAGGTGGCACTGATGGGCACTGATAGGCGACACTTATGGGCACTGATATGTGGCACTGATCGGTACTGAAATAAATGTGGGGTGGTTTTGGACTTCCCCTATTTAGTATAAACATGTATTAACTATAGTCCTATAATTAGCTAGTCTATCAAAGCTCTGATAAAGGTAATGGTGATGGTAAAACAACAATGCTAGCTATAAAATAAACACACTGCTTAAATAAGCAAGGGTCTCATTTATTTAACAAGGAAGTAGAAATGCTAACATAAAACACTAAAAAGAATATTACCAAGCATATAATACAAAAGAACATAAATGATACTTTACGTAAGGTCGTCCTCTGTATTAGGTAGCTTTCAGCTGGGCTTAATGGGCAAGAGGAAGTCACTCCAGCTGGCCAGTACTTTTAAAGCCCACTCAGACACCACCCACCAAAACACCCACTGCCAGCCCGTACCAATGAAAAAAATCCATAAGAGACAGTCCTTCCTAATCACCAGGAAGTATTCTTCTTCATCTGCCCGTCCTCCAGGAAGTATGCTGTAATGCCCACTAGGGGCAGCATTCATCCATGAATCACCGCTATTTGACCCGGGTCATCCTTCAGGAACAGCCGGCCTTTGGTGTTCTGTAACGCAGGACATTTTAATTTGAACCTCCCCAGGAGGTCTTATCTGGTGCTTCTCCACCCCTGTACCTCACATCAGGAGGCCTATGCGCAGGGGCGTTGCTAGGTGGCAAAAAGACCAGGGGCTTCAGCCCTAAGTCCAAGGCCGGAAACGGGGGGGGGGGGGGCGGGGTGTATGTGACACAGGCTTTTTTTTGGCTGGGCCGTGACCTACCTGACCTACATACACTGACCTACATACACTGACCTACATACACTGACGGTAGTGACCTACATACACTGACCTACCTGACCTACATACACTGACCTACCTGACCTACATACACTGACCTACATATACTGACCTACCTAACCTACATACACTGACAGTAGTGACCTACATACACTGAGGGCAGGCACCTATATACACTGACCTACTTGACTTACATACACTGACCTACATATACTGACCTACCTGACCTACATACACTGACGGTAGTGACCTACATACACTGACCTACCTGACCTACATACACTGACCTACACACACTGACGGTAGTGACCTACCTACACTTGCCTACCTACACTGACCTACCTACACTGACAGTAGTGACCTACATACACTTACCTACCTACACTGACCTACATACACTGACGGTAGTGACCTACATACACTGACCTACCTACGCTGCCCTACATACAATGACCTCCCTACACTTACCTACCCACACTGACCTACATACACTGATGGTAGTGACCTACATACACTGACCTACATACACTGACGGTAGTGACCTACATACACTGACCTACATACACTGACAGTAGTGACCTACATACACTGACCTACCTGAGTTACATACACTGACGGTAGTGACCTACATACACTGACCTACTTACAGTGACCTACCTACACTGACCTACATACACTGACCTACATACACTGACGGTAGTGACCTACATACACTGACCTACACTGACCTACATACACTGACCTACATACTCTGACCTACCTACAATGACCTGCCTACACTGACCTACCTACACTGACGCTAGTGACCTACCTACACTGACCTACCTACACTGACCTACATACACTGACCTACCTACACTGACTTACCTACACTGACCTACATACACTGACCTGCCTACACTGACCTGCCTACACTGACCTGCCTACACTTACCTACCCACACTGACCTACATACACTGACATTTACATACACTGTTTGACCTACCTCAGCTCAGCCGTGGTGTGCGGTGTCACAGCAGGCAGTCAGTCAGTCAGAGGAGGAGCCGAGGGGGAGAGGAGAGCCGCCCTCCCGAGCGCCAAGCGGGGATGTGGCGCAGTGGCCGCATTGTAATTCCCACCTTCTGGAGCCTGCAGCGCCTATGATGGACGTCACACGTCCACCGGTTCCGGCATTGGACCAGTGGGACGTCCATCATAGGCGTTGCAGGCTCTAGAAGGCGGGACCTGCTATGGCACTCAGCCGCACTCGGCAGGACTCAGCCACACTCGGCGGCACTCGGCCACACTCGGCGGCGCTCGGGATCAGATCAGTCCCGGCGCTTGCCGCTCGGGGCTAACAATGGAGATCTGCATGCCTGAGACTCTGGGCTTTTCGGGGTCACATTCGGGGGTTCAGCCCCCCAGCCCCCCCCCCCCCCCGACGCCCCTGCCTATGCGAGATCATCCTGTTAGGACATGAATTCCCATTTATGACTCCTTGTTTCACACACCCTGTTGGGTAAAAATTGCTGTACTGGCATTCCTAAAGGGCAATCCCCAACATAGGCCAAATGGCTGTATCAACCAGGCATTAACACTATATAAATATATGATATTAAACCATGTTGCCTTCCAACAGGCACTGGTTGGCAGCACTGATGGGCACTTATGGGCACTTCAAGGCAGCACTGACAGGTATCACTGATTGGCATAAAAAAGCCCCCAATATGTTCTATTTTCTGTTATAAAATATATCCAATAAAATCACATTTCTTCATACATTTTGGCCAATATGTATTCTGCTGCAACTCTTCAGTAAAAAAAAAAAAAAAAAAAAATCCCAATAAGTGAATATTCTATTGGTTTGTGTGAAAGTTATAGTACCTACAAACTGGATATTTGTACTGGAATTTATGCAGCTATAGACACTATACCATGGCTCTGAACTCTCTAGACATGTGCAATTAGTTTCATTCCGAATTTGTTTCTTAACAAATTTTGACAAATTTGTTTATTCGAAAAAATCCGAATTAACGAAAACCGGTTTAACGAAAATTTCGAAATCCGAAAATAAGAACGAAAATTCAAAAGAATGACAATACGAAAATAAGAATGAAAATATGAAAACCCAAAAATAATACTTAACTATCACTAAACTATTAAATGATAGGAATTTCCTTTCAAATTTGTCTGTTAGTGAATGTAACGAATACGAATCTGAAGTTATGAATTATCCAAAATAATTAATGCCGCATTAAAAAGAATGGAACATAACAAATGAATAATAATAAATAAATAACAAAAATAATAACAATAAAAAAACATTTCTTATTATTATTTAATATAAATTTGTTCCGTTCCATTTGTTTAGATGCGGCATTCGTTATTTCAGATAATTCGTAACTTCGGATAAATTCGTATTCGTTACGTTCACTAACAGCCAAATTTGAAATGAAATTCCCATACCTATAATTTAATAGTTAGTTATTATTAGTTAGTTAATTATATAATATTTAAAATGTTTGGATTTTCGTTCTTTCAAATTTTCGGATTTTCTTTCTTAATTACGGATTATCGAATTTTAGAATTTTCGGATTTTAAAATTTTCGAATTTGTGAATTTGCGAATTTACGAATTTCAATCATAATAAATGACCCCAAAAAACCCCCCAAAAAACCTCAAATGAAACATAACGAAATCGAAAAAAAATTTTCGGCAGTGTACATGTCTACAACTGTCCCTGATTTGGAACAAAGTCCCTCTGTCCCTCTTTCCTCCTCATTTGTCCCTCATTTTGGTCTGATCTATGTAGTAAAATGCACTTTTTATCTTTCAAAAAGCGTTTCCCAAAACTAAAACTTTCATCCAATTTCTAAATGGCTGGATTTTTACAGTTCAAAAGCCATTATAAAGGAATAGTAGTGGTAAAAAAATCACTTGTGGGTTTAACTAATCATTTTTTTGTAGAATTCTCCTTTAAGAGGGGCGTGTCCTATGCCTACATACTTTTGCTAATAGGTGTCCCTCATTCCCATCTCAAAAAGTTGGGAGGTATGGCTATACAGGTAATGGTGGCGACTTATAGTGTTACTGTGATAGTGTGGCGGCCAATCTGGCACTAACGGACTCTTGCTGGGAGGTACAATAATTAACACTGACATCGCTAGTGACACTAATACAGTGATCAGATATAATATTGTACACTGTAATAATGACACTGGCTGGGAAGAGGCCAACCATCAAGGGGCAATCAAGTGGGGCAATCAATAACTTGTGCACTAACAATGTTTAATGTGTGTAACGTGTGCTGCTTTTACTCACAGATCTGGCTGGGGTTTTTTCACATCCCCCTCCCGCTGTTTGCCGGTCGGTCCGGCACTTACCCAATCGTGGCGAGTGGCAGGCATCATGGTGCAGCGGCTTGGCTCCGAGTCCTTTCCTCCATGGTGGCTTCCAGCTCCTCCCCTCCTCCTCCTAGGCATCCAATAGGATCGCCTGTCCTTTCAGCCGATCGGGTGACGAGTGTCAAAACTGGCTTCCTGATAGTTCGGGGGGGGGGGGGATCAGTGTTACAACACCGAATATTTATTCCCCTGGGTGGGCTCAGAGCGCACTCTCTGCGACCCGAACCCATCCTATATTGAAGCCTATAAGAGCCTCTTGGTCTAATCTGTGCTTCAAAAAACAGCCCCTCCCCGCATTGGAATCCATGCGCTGGTGTCCTGAAAGGGGCCGGACACACGGATAAGGGAGGTGGCGATGGATGGGGGGGGCTTAATGGACGGGCCGCCCCTGATGGGACCAGTGCTGAGACAAGGTCATCCAGCACCCAGGGAGAAGATGTCAAATGAGGGCCCCCCCCCCCCCCCCGAAAATGTATGAGCATTATGTGTCAACAAAAATTCTCTCCACCCCCCCCCCCCAAAAAAAAAATACTTGAGCACTAATCTTCACATTTTTCTCCTAAGCATAAATTCCCTTTGCAAGCCTAAGTTCTCCCCCAAAAATAATTTCCCCTCTTTCAGTACAAATCCCCCCTCCCAGCTCAAATCCTCTCCCTCCCCAACAACCACCCCCCAACACAATTCCTCTGCCCCTCAAATTTCCCCATCCCCCCTCCCAAATCACCATTCTTAACATAAATCCCTCTCGTAATCATTATGTTGGCGGTCTGTTGTGGTACCCTCTGACAGAAGAGGGCACATTGGCTCAACTGAGGTACTGTCAGAAATCATGAAATCAGACCGAGACAGAACTACAGTTAAATCACACTTGTTTAATAATAAAAGTAAAAAGAACAAATGTAGTCAAAACATAGCCAAAGTTCAGTAACCGGAACGGATAGTCAGCCAAGCCAGAAGTCAGGGATCAATGTAGTGGAACAGCAAGCAGGATCTGGAGCCAGAAGGGATGTCAGCAAAGCAAGTCTTTAAATAGGAACGCAGGAGATAATTTCTTGTGATGTTGACCAAGGCGAAGGCAGAGATCCTCTGGGCTGGACGGCTTAAGTAGGCAGGACTGACGAGCAGGATATCATCAACAGCTGAGTAACTGTGGAGAGAGATAGGAGCTGGCAATTAGCCGACAGCTGAGTGGCCAGCTCAGAGAAGTAAGGGCTGAGCCCAGCCCTGACAGGTACAGAGTTGAGGTACCAGTTAGTCGTCACCAGAGCTCCTGATGGTGGGGATGGATGGGCTAAAAACCCAAGTGGATCCCGGAACTCTGAAATGCAACTAGCACCAGGTCAAGGCCCCTGGAGTTACCCCAGCAGGTACAAGAGGATTGTATTGTAGAGACAGGGGACCAGATATGGGGGTCTTGGTACTTGGGACCCAAAGACACGCATTACATCTGTGCACAAATAGGAGACGGGGAAAACAAACACCATTCCCACCTAGGAGAGAAATGATGAGCAAGGGCTCAAAATGACCAATTATATCCAATTGCGAGAGATAAGGGAGGAGGCGGGCCAACATGACATTTATTCAAGGGTGAAGGTCTGCTTTAAGAACTGCTACAAAATACTTGGTGCTTCTGGCTATGGGGGAGCACGTGACGGTCATCATCCCATATTGCAGTGCTGGGGTCTGAGCAGACAATTTCCATGTCTAAACATTGTCATGTGACACCTGGCACAGAGCTTACACAGGGTCCAGGCTGCCGTGGCAGAGCAAGGAAGATGTGCAATAGATGGCAGTGGGGGGATGATGGACTCACTTTGCCCGTAACTGGCAAAATTACAGGAATACTCTTTTTTACAGAAAATTTTGTTCTTCTAGAATTACATTGGGGTCATCTTAGGTGGTCAGTTTATTTACAAACTCTGCTTAGTGAAACTATTTTAATTTGAAAAAAAAATCGAATTGCTAATGGGCAACGCGAAAACCTTCCCGTTAGACCAGAGGCTGGGCAATTCATTTTTCCAAGGAGCCACATCAGAAACCGGGACTACTGAGAAGGGCCAAACCAATATTTATATATTCCCCCCACTCTTAACCGCTTGCCGACCGTGCTGTAGCCAAAAGACGGCTCCAGCTTGGTCATTCAGTTCTAGAAGGGCGCCCATAGACACCCTCCTAGAACCCCGCCCCCCTGGCGCCTCCTACAGCATACATCTTGCATGCTATGTGATCACTGTATCCTTTGGACATAGCCCAATCACAGCAGCCCTTTACCATGTGATCAGCTGTGGCCAATCACAGCTGATCACATGTAGACATACTTGCCAGTTATTGGCAGTCCTTTCCTCATGCGTGTCTGTGGGAAGAAAGGAGACCTGTTAACCAGCAAACCTGTCAGCACATTGTTCACACAGATAATCAGGGCACTGACGATCAACGCAGCCCCATCAATGCATATCAGTGCCCATCAGTGCTGCCTATCAGTGCCTTATCATCAGTGCCATTCAGTGCCACCTATCAGTGCCCATCAGTGCTGCCTATCAATGCCCATCAGTGCTGCCTATCAATGCCCATTAGTGCCGCCTATCAGTGCCACCAATCAGTGCCGATAAGTGCAGCCTATAAGTGCCCATTAGTGCTGCCTATCAGTGCCCATCAGTGCCACCTATCAGTGCCCATCAGTGCAGCCTATTAGTGCCCATTACTACCGCCTATTAGTGCCCAACAGTGCCACCTATCAGTGCCCATCAATGTACATCAGTGCCACCTATCAGTGCCCATCAGTGTTGCCTATCAATGCCCATTAGGGCCGCCCATCAGTGCCGCCTATCAGTGCCCATGAGTGCCACCTATAAGTGCCCATCAGTGCAGCCTATTGGTGCCCATTAGTGCTGCCTATCAGTGCCAATCAGTGCCGCCTATCAGTGCACATTAGTGCCACCTATCAGTGTTGCCTGTCAGTGCCCATCAGTGCTGCCTATCACTACTCATAAGTGCCACCTATCAATGCCCATCAGTGCAGCCTATCAGTGCCCATTAGTGCTGCCTATCAGTGCACATCAGTGCCACCTATCAGTGCACATCAGTGCAGCCTATCAGTGCCCATCAGTGCCGCCTATCGGAGCAGCCTTATCAGTGCAGCCATATCAGTGCCCATGAGTGCCCGTCAGTGTTGCCTATCAGTGTCCATCAGTGCCTCCTATCGGTGCAGCCTCATTAGTGTATATCAGTGAAGAAGAAAATATTATTTACTGTATTTGCAAACTTTTATAACAGAAACAAAGAAAGGTTTTTTTTCTTTTGGTCTTTTTTCAATTGTTTAGCAAAAAATAAAATACCACCAAAAGAAAGCTCTATCTGTCTAAAAAAAACTGTATAAATGTCATATGGGTGCAGTGTTGTATGACCGCACAATTGTCTTTCAAATCGCGACATCGCCGAAAGCTGAAAATTGGCCTGGGCAGGAAGGGGTGCCCGGTATTGAATTGGTTAAACATGCCCCCGATGTTGGTGTTTTCGATGGTGGGTGGAAGCTAAGGCTGAATAGTGGGGGCATAGGCTCCGCCCCTTACCTGTGGATAAAGCAATGGGATCTGGTAAGACCTCCCCCACATGCTCTCACCCGCATCATATCCTTCTTGCCCAACGCTATGGTCCACCCCAGTCACATGACTAAAGCCATTCAGAAAGGTCAGGGGTGTGAACGCCGTCATCTTGGCGACTGGCGGACCAATGAGGACAGAAGCACAGCCGCCACCATCTTGTTCACTGGCTGGCTTGGTTCCAGAGATTTCGAAATTCTGATTAACCTCACACGGGCTGGACAGGGGCAGCCAAAGGGCCGGATGTGGCCTGGCCCGGGGGGGGGGGATAAAATGCCCAGGTCTGCGTCAGATCATAACAAAATCTATTTCCTTCTGTTTCTTACAATCATTTTTTATTTAATTTATTTTTTCAGCATTTCTTTATCCGGCAAAATAAATTACAGGACACAAAAAAAAAATGCTTCCAGCTTGTATCTGTTCATCTCATAACAGGTCCTGACAAATGGACCCGGGAAGACTATTTTAATTTGCTGCGGCTATTTCGACCCGATAAGCGAGCGCCGAAGTTTTCAAAACACGGCCGCAATAAAATATTAAAGTAAACCCGCCGAATCAATGGTGGAGATGCCATTTGTTTTTGTTTTTTTCCCCTATTGATCTGATATGCAGACAAATTGCGACCCGTCCTATACGGTGAGTAAAAGATTACTGCTCCGTTCACATGTAATTGGCAGAGTTCTTATTTTATGGAACGGCAGGAACGCATTTGATTAGTTGAGATAAACAGACTGCTGAGCTCGGCAATAACTGATCTTCAGACGTCAGCGTCATGCAACTCGAGCTGGATGATAAGAAATTGTTTTTTTTTTTTTTTGGAGGAGATCTGTATCTACCAGATTCCGGCAAATCTCGGGAAACATGAATCTGGCATTCATTTGTATATCTAGCTTTACATGAGCAAGTCCCGGGGTGGAGAGCGGCTTCCTGTAAACCTCAATATTCACATCATTAGCAGCAAAGGTCTCTACTATGAGAGTCCAACCGACCCGAGGATTTTATTGTAACATACTGTAATCAACTTTATGTCAACAATCTTCCCGTCGTGTAAGAAAATACTTTGTTTCTTATGTATTGCTTGTCATTATCTAGCTGCTATTTTTTTTTCTTTTATTTCTTTTATTTCTTTTTTTACACTATATTACCAAAGGTATTGGGACGGCTGCCTTTACACGCACATGAACTTTAATGGCATCCCCAGTCTTATGCCGCGTACACACGGTCGCACATTCCGACAACATTTTTTCCGACGGATATTGGCTCAAACTTGTCTTTTGCATACACGCGGTCACACAAAGTTGGTCGGAAGTTCCGAACGTCAAGAACGCGGCGACGTACAACACGTACGGCGAGCCGAGAAAAATGAAGTTCAATAGCCAGCGCTTGCTCTTCTGCTTGGTTCAATAAAAAAAAGGAATGGTGGGCAACATGGAGGATGGATAAATAAGCCTGACGCGTTTCGACCTAGGGGTCTTCTACTTGGGCATGCCCACCATTCCTTTTTTTATTGTGATCACGTTTTTATTGTATAAGGTTTTTAGAAATAAAAATACCCCATTTTTTATCTGCACTATGTGGAGGCATATTTTTTTCTTTCCACATACTATTGGAATGAGATTAAATGTCCACTCCAGCCCTATGAGAGATGTCGTTGCCTTGCTGATCCGTACCCCGGTTGTTCCATTGTGAGGACCCACCTGACGGGCCCCCGGAGATCCACGCAGAGTTCAGGCTGGATGGTTTTGAGTGTGGGGACATCTTTCCTCAACGCCCAGAGTGGCACACTGCTCATCCGATTCCCTGTCGCTGACAAGGGAATCCACAGGATCCGGTAAGAGTTTTCCACACACCACCCATTGTTTCCTGATCTGGTTGGTGAGTTTCTTCCTTTGTGGATCCAACTTTCTGCCAACTGTTGGAATACCATCCCCTCTGGATTACATCCACAATATATAGTGGGACATTCCACTCTTCACTTATATATTTATTTATTGACTTTATGTTCATCGCAGGATTTGGTTGATTATTCACCAAACACTCCATTGGATTGAAGCACAATTGAGGACTATTTTTTGTACTTTGATCACACACACACTTATTATGCGCTACATTGTTTTCACTATACATTTTTATTGTTTGACTTTAAGCATTATTAAAATCACTGCTCCCAAAAAAACGTTAGTTTTTAAAACTTTTTTTTGCATTGATCCATGTCCCCTGGGGCAGGACCGGGTCCTCAAACACTTTTTCTGGCAATAACTTGCATATAAGCCTTTGAAATTAGCACTTTTGATTTTTTACGTTCGTGTCCCATAGACTTTAACGGGGTTTGCGTGTTCAAACACATTTTTTTGCCTGTTAACATGTTCTGCTGTGAACCGAACCAGGGGGGGGGGGGGGTGTTCAGAAACCACAGAAGTGTGAACTCTGCCTAAAGCTAAAGCAGGGGTCTCCAAACTTTCTAAACAGAGGGCCAATTTACTGTTCTTCAGACTTTAGGGGGTCGGACTGCGGCCAGTGAGAGTGCAAAATGTCTTGGTGTCAGTGGGAGTAAGTCATGCCCCATCTT
The DNA here is from genome assembly GCA_037952835.1 of Lithobates septentrionalis. Taxonomy (NCBI): domain Eukaryota; kingdom Metazoa; phylum Chordata; class Amphibia; order Anura; family Ranidae; genus Lithobates; species Lithobates septentrionalis. The sequence goes on along the minus strand of JBBDGP010002456.1, from coordinate 710,284 downwards.
TGGTATTAGGTGGAGGAACAGTACCCCAATGTTGGTATCAGTAGGAGGAATAAGTGGCCCATCGTTGGTATCGGTGGGAGGAAAAGTGCCCCACCATTGGTGTCAGTGGGAGGAAAAGTGCCCCATCATTGGTGTCAGTGGAAGGAATAGTGCTCCATCATTGGTGTTAGTGGGTGGAAAAGGGCCCCATCATTGGTATCAGTGGGCGGAATAATGCCCCATCATTGGTGTCAGTGGGAGGAGTAGTACTCCATCATTGGTGTCAGTGGGAGGAATCGTGCACCATCATTGGTGTCAGTGGAAGAAACAGTGGCCCATCGTTGGTGTTTGTGGGAGGAATAGTACCCCATCATTGGCATCAGTCGCAGGAATAGTGCCCCATCACTAGTGTCAGTGGGAGGAGTAGTGCCCCATCATTGGTGTCAGTGAAAGGAACAGTGCCCCATCATTGGTGTCAGTGAAAGGAATAGTGCCCCATCATTGGCGTCAGTGGAAGAAATAGTGCCCCATCATTGGTGTCAGTGAGAGGAGTAGTACCCCATCATTGGTGTCAGTGGGAGGAATCGTGCACCATCATTGGTGTCAGTGGAAGAAACAGTGGCCCATCACTAGTGTCAGTGGGAGGAATAGCGCCCCATCATTTGTGTGAGTGAAAGGAATAGTGCCCAATCATTGGAATCAGTCGCAGGAATAGTGCCTCATCACTAGTGTCAGTGGGAGGAGTAGTGCCCCATCATTGGTGTCAGTGAAAGGAATAGTGCCCCATCATTGGCGTCAGTGGAAGAAATAGTGCCACAACGTTGGTGTCAGTCGGAGGAACAGTTCCCCATCTTTAGTGTCAGTGTGAAGAACAATGGTCCATTGTTGGTGTCAGTGGAAGAAATTATGCCCTACTGTTGGTGTCAGTGAGGAGAATAGTGCCTTTTATCAGAGGGAAAAGGGGCCCAACAGCAACCTAAAATAAACAAAAAGGGCCACATCCGGTCCCTGGGCCACAGTTTTGAGACTACTGGGCTAAATCATTAACTATGTAATTGTATATTTCTATGTATTTTTTTGGTTTGTTTGTCTCTATTTGCTCTGATGTTTGTCAGTTGGAAACTGTTGCCAATTTGATGATATAGTGTTACAAATGTGTTCTTTTCATTAAATAAGAATGTTGTGCTGCAACGTGTCCTGGTTCTGCTTGTAATTGTCTGTGTAGATGGGGACAGGTCTATTGATGTGTCGGATTTCACAGTTGGTGGAAAACAAACTCCATGTGGAAATGATAGGTAGCGGTATGTGGCCTTGGATGTCTAGGAGATTGGGACTGTCAGCTTTTATTATTTATATTTATGATGAGGGCGAGCTGATACGAATAACGATGTGGTCTGACAATACTGACTGTATCCCATTGATTGTGTCAAGTATGAATGTTAATGATAAGTGCTCTCGACAGGAAACATCCATTGTAAAGGTTTCAATGACCTAGAAGAGTGGATGTAGAATATTGTGCAACGCTCATACAACTCATACTGGTACAATCAGCCATGTAAAGCCCCATTCCACTCCTGTTAGTGTTTAGGAGGGCTTACAGTGCCTTGCAAAAGTATTCGCCCCCCCCCCCCCTTGGCATTTTTCGTGTTTTGTTACCTCACAACCTGGAATTAACATGGATTGTTTGAGGATTTGCATCATTTAATTTACACAACATGCCCACAACTTTGAAGATGTTTTTTTTTTTATTATTATTGTGAAGCAAACAACAAATAGGACAAAATAACAGAAAAAGTCAATGTGCATAACTATTCACCCCCCCTAAAGTCAATACTTTGTAGAGCCACCTATCACAGCTCCAAGTCGCTTTGGATAAGTCTCTATGATCTTGCCACATCTTACCACTGGGATTTTTGCCCATTCCTCCTTGCAAGACTACTCCAGCTCCTTCAAGTTGGATGGTTTGTGCTTGTGAACAGCAATCTTTAAGTCTGAGTCTGACCACAGATTTTCTATTGCATTGAGGTCTGGGGTTTGACTAGTCCAGTGATGGCGAACCTTGGCACCCCAGATGTTTTGGAACTACATTTCCCATGATGCCCAGCCACACTGCAGAGTGCATGAGCATCATGGGAAATGTAGTTTCAAAACATCTGGGGTGCCAAGGTTCGCCATCACTGGACTAGGCCATTCCAACACATTTACATGTTTCCCTTTAAACCACTCAAGTGTTGTTTTAGCAGTGTGTTTGGGGTCATTGTCCTGCTGGAAGGTGAACCTCCATCCTAGCCTCAAATCACACACAGAGTGGTACAGGTTTTGCTCAAGAATATCCCTGTATTTAGCACCATCCATCTTTCCCTCAACTCTGACCAGTTTCCCAGTTCCGATTGCTGAAAAACATCCCCATAGCATGATGCTGCCACCACCATGTCTCACAGTGGGCGAGATGTTCTTTGGGTGATGTGATGTGTTGGGTTTGCCCCAGACATAGCGTTTTCTTTGATGGCCAAAAAGTTCAATTTTAGTCTCATCAGACCAGAGCACCTTCCTCCATACATTTTGGGAGTCTCCCACATGCCTTTTCGCAAACTCAAAACGTGCCATTTTGTTTTTTGCTGAAAGTAATGGCTTTCTTCTGGCCACTCTGCTATAAAGCCCAGCTCTATGGAGCGTACGGCTTATTGTGGTCCTATGTACAGATACTCCAGTCTCTGCTGTGGAACTCTGCAGCCCCTCCAGGGTTACCTTAGGTCTCTGTGCTGCCTCTCTGATTAATGCCCTTCTTGCCCGGTCCGTGAGTTTTGGTGTGCGGCAGTCTCTTGGCAGGTTTGCTGTTGTGCCATGTTCTTTCCATTTGGTTATGATAGATTTGATGGTGCTCCTAGGGATCATCAAAGATTTGGATATTTTTTTATAGCCTATTGGCAGCGATAAACACAGAACAGAAATGGGAATCCTTCAAAAAGACTCTTTGGGACCTCACTGCAAAGTATATTCCCATGGGCAATAAGTTTAAAAGGCTAAAAATAAAACCTATGTGGCTCACGGTCAAAGTTAGAAAAACTATAAACAATAAGAAAAGAGCTTTTAAAAAATATAAAAATGAAGGAACACTAGTGTCGTTTAAATGCTACAAAGAATCTAACAGAATATGTAAAAAGGAAATCAAGGGTGCAAAAATTCAAAATGAACGACAGCTCGCAAAAAATAGTAGGACAAACCCCAAAAAATTCTTCAAATATATTAATAGTAAAAAGGTCAGGTCTGAGCATGTAGGCCCTTTACAAAATAATCTAGAGTGGGTGACTGGGGACAAGGAGAAGGCTAATTTATTAAATACTTTCTTCAGCTCTGTGTATACAAAAGAGCATGGGGGAGCTCATGTCCATAATGGGGGTGGTATTGACACAGCCCCAAATGATCCACAATGGCTCAAAATGGATATGGTCCAGAAATATTTAGACATAATAAAGGTGGATAAAGCACCTGGACCTGATGGCATCCACCCACGGATCCTAAAAGAATTGAGCTCTGTAATTTCAAAGCCATTGTATCTAATTTTTAGGGACTCATTAATGACGGGAATAGTACCACTGGATTGGCGCAGGGCGAACGTGTTGCCTATATTTAAAAAGGGATCAAAGTCTTTACCAAGTAACTATAGACCTGTTAGTTTAACTTCTATAGTCGTGAAGATACTGGAGCATTTAATAAAAGACCACATAGATGAGTTCTTGCTAGAAAAAAACATTTTAAGCAACAGACAGCATGGGTTCATGAAAGACAGAAGTTGTCAGACAAACCTGATTTATTTTTATGAACAGGTAAGTAAAACCTTGGACAGAGGGGTGGCTGTGGACGTGGTATACTTGGATTTTGCAAAAGCGTTCGATACAGTTCCGTACACACGGCTCATGTGTAAGTTAAAGTCTACAGGCTTGGAAATATCAGTTTGTAAATGGATAGAAAACTGGCTAAAAGACAGAATTCAGAGAGTCGTGGTTAATGATTCTTACTCTGAATGGTCTAAAGTTATCAGTGGTGTACCCCAAGGTTCAGTGCTGGGACCCTTACTCTTTAATATCTTTATAAATGATATTGGGTCTGGGATCAAAAGTAACATTTCTGTCTTTGCAGATGACACCAAGCTATGCAGTGGAATAACGTCCTTACAGGATGTCTCCAATTTACAAGCCGACCTCAATGCTCTGTCTAATTGGGTGTCTATGTGGCAGATGAGGTTTAATGTTGAGAAATGTAAAGTTATGCACTTGGGGGCTAAGAATATGCATGCATCATACATACTAGGGGGAGTACAACTGGGGGAATCCATGGTGGAGAAGGATCTGGGGGTTTTGGTAGATCATAAGCTCAATAATAACATGCAATGCCAAGCTGCGGTTTCCAAAGCGAGCAAAGTCCTTTCTTGTATTAAGAGAGGTATGGACTCCAGAGAGAGAGATATTATTTTGCCCCTGTTCAAATCATTAGTAAGACCTCATCTGGAATATGCAGTTCAGTTTTGGGCGCCAGTTCTCAAAAAGGATATCAGGGAACTGGAGAAAGTGCAGAGAAGGGCAACCAAACTGATAAGAGGCATGGAGGAGCTCAGCTATGAGGAAAGATTAGAGGAACTGAATTTGTTCACTCTTGAGAAGAGGAGAATAAGGGGGGATATGATCAACATGTTCAAATATATAAGGGGTCCATATAGTGAACTTGGTGTTGAGTTATTCACTTTACGGTCAACACAGAGGACAAGGGGGCACTCTTTATGACTGGAGGAAAAGAGATTTAGTCTCTAAATACAGAAAGGTTCCTTCACAGTAAGAGCTGTGAAAATGTGGAATAGACTCCCTCCAGAGGTGGTTCTGGCCAGCTCAGTAGATTGCTTTAAGAAAGGCCTGGATTCTTTCCTAAATGTACATAATATAACTGGGTACTAACATTTATAGGTAAAGTTGATCCAGGGAAAATCCGATTGCCTCTTGGGGGATCAGGAAGGAATTTTTTCCCCTGCTGTAGCAAATTGGATCGTGCTCTACTGGGGTTTTTTGCCTTCCTCTGGATCAACTGTGGGTATAGTATTGGGTATATTGGATTGTACAATTTTTTTTTTTTTTTTTTATGGTCGAACTGGATGGACTTGTGTCTTTTTTCAACCTGACTAACTATGTAACCTAACCCTGACTTGTACTTCTCAAGAACATTGTCCCTTACTTGTTTGGAGAGTTCCTTCATAGCAGCGTTTGGTTATTGGTGCCTCTTGCTTAGGTGTTGCAGCCTCTGGGGCCTTTCAAAAAGGTGTGTCTATGTAATGAGAGATCATGTGACACTTAGATTGCACACAGGTGGACATCATTTCACTAATTATGTGACTTCTGAAGGTAATTGGTTGCACCAGAGCCTTTTATGGGCTTCATAACAAAGGGGGTGAATACATACGCACATGCCAATTATCAGTTTTTTATTTCTGAAAAATAGTTTTATGTATATATTTTTCTAATTTTACTTCACCAACTTAGACTTTTGTGTTCTGATCCATCACATATAATTCAGATTAAAAAAACAAAAATCTAAAGGATGTAATGTTACAAAATAGGTAAAATGCCAAGGGGGTGAATACTTTTGCAAGGCACTGTACCTCTTTATATCTCTGATCAGTATGCAGTCACATACTCTACAACCCTTTACTTACTTGGTGTATTGGAGAATTCACTTAAATAAAGGAGGGAATCAGCATGATGACGCATCACATCCAAATGCAGTCAAATAGAAAAATCCAACCAAAAAAAGAGGGGAAAACAAACACTGTGGACTTATACTGGTGCATAGGGATAACAAGCTAAAATATCTTCAACAAATTTTATTAATATGCATTTGATTACCCACTTGACATCTTGAAGGTTTTACCCCTTCATGACTAGGCCATGTTTTGCTATTCAGCACTGTGCTACATTAACTGGTAATTGCGAAGTTATGCAACTCGTACACCGCCGAAAATTTTTTGTTTTTGTTTCATTCGTTTTTTTTCAGTTTTTTGGGTCATTCGTTATGATTGCAATTCGTAAATTTAAAAATTTGAAAATGTGAAAATCCAAAAATTCTAAAGACTAAGCAGCTAACTAACTAATAATAACTAGAATTATAGGTATTGGAATTTCCTTTGAAATTTGGCTGTTAGTGAATGTAACAAATACGAATTTATCCGAAGTTATGAATTATCCAAAATAACGAATGCCGCATCTTAACAAATGGAACAGAACAAAATAATAATAACAATACTAATAATACATTTTTTTATTATTATTATTTATTATTGTTAACTTGCTACGTTCTATTTGTTTAGGTGCAGCATTCGTTATTTTGGATAATTCGTAACTTCAGATAAATTCGTATTCGTTCACTAACAGCCACATTTCAAAGGAAATTCCAATACCTATAATTGAATAGTTAGTAATAGTTAAGTTATTATTAGTTAGGTATTAGTTCAGATTTTTAAATTTTCAGGTTTTCGGATTTTCGAATTTCAAATTTTCGAATATCCGAATTTACGAATATTCGGAAAAATTGGTTAAATGGGTTTTTGTTAATTCATACATTTTGTCATGTCACAACCAAAAACGTAAATGTATTTTATTGGGATTTTATGTGATAGACCAGCACAAAGTGGCACATAATTGTGAAGTGGAAGGAAAATGATAAATGGTTTCCAAACTTTTTTTTTACAAATAAATATGTGAAAAGTGTGGGGGGGCATTTGTATGGCGCCCCCCCCTGAGTCAGTACTTTGTAGAACCGCCTTTCTTTGCAATTACAGCTGCAAGTCTTTTTGGGGATGTCTCTACCAGCTTTGCACATCTAGAGAGGGACATTTTTGCTCATTCTTCTTTGCAAAATAGCCCAAGTTCTGTCAGATTGGATGGAGAGCGTCTGTGAACAGCAATTTTCAAGTCTTGCCACAGATTCTCAGTTGGATTTAGGTCTGGACTTTGACTGGGTCATTCTAACACATGAATATGCTTTGATATAAACAATTCCATTGTAGCTCTGGCTGTATGTTTAGGGTCGTTGTCTACCATGCACAGCCACACCAGATTTTGCACTCTCTAGTTTGTAAACACAGAACTCTGTGTGTGATTGTACACAGCCGATCAGCAGGTTTCAGCCGAAAACATTGGCTGAAATCTGCTGCCAAACTCATGCTGCATGGGAGGGCAGGGGGCACGCACATGCACGCCCCAAACCTGGAAGAAGGCCAATCACATACATGTACGTGATTGTGCCTGTACCTGCCGTCCGCTTGCAGTATATTTACTGTGAGCAGTCGGCAGGTAGTTAAAAAATATTTTGTGAGAACTAGCTTCAAGTGGTAGCACATTAAGGACATAGCCATTCGCTGAATTCTAATTTTTTTAAGGGCTTTTCTTGCCCATTTTTATTAAAAGAAAGTTAAAAAAAAAACAAGTTGATCAGTTCCCCTGGCTGGGATTTTCAGCATTTATCTTCCATTCAAAGAACAAACGAGGTTAAGCCTCCCGGTCTTCAGTCTGGTCCCACAGACCGTGACACAGTACAACTGTAGACTTCATCCCACCCAGATCACTATGATCACTACTCCGGGCTGCAGGTCACAAAGTGAATTTTACTACATGATGAGGAAGCTGAAAAGACAATTTCGTCCAAATGACAAAATCTTCCTGGAGCCCCTCAACCTGCCTGGATAAGAATCCGGGGTCAACAACTCTTGTTACACCCTGGCAGGACACAGCGCTGTCCCAATGTGTACATTAGTGTATATTACAAACATTTTAGCCATTAGATTCTGTTTCACTCACTAGAGTACCAGATTCCACCTCGCTATCAAGAGATTATGAGGTGGGGCAGTGGCATCATGCTCCCCACCTTGTCCAGTCAGCGAACACTTTGACGCACATGACCCAGAAGCAAGTGGAGATCACTGGAGTTGCGATGTAACAGCAGTGTCAATACAGTGATTTCCAGCTTCCTGGGGAATTGGCAAGGTATGGTATATACCAGGCCCAGATTGGGACAAATAAAAGGCCCAGGCATTTTAAACTGAGCAGCAAATTTTTCCAGGGCCCAGTGTCCTCATCATTAGAGGTCCCGCCATCAGTGTCCCCCTTATTAACGGTCCCTCCATCAGTCTCCCCATCATTAGAGGTCCCTCCATCAGTGTCCCCCTCATTAATGGTCTCTCCATCAGTGTCCCCATCAGTAGAGGTGCTTCTATCAGTGTCCCCATCATTAGAGGTCCCTCCATCAGTGTCCCCATCAGTGTCCCCATCATTAATGGTCCCTCCATCAGTTTCCCCATCATTAGAGGTCCCCCATCAGTGTCCCCATCATTAGAGATCCCTCCATCAGTGTCCCAATCATTAGAGGTCCCTCCAACAGTGTCCCCATCATTAGAGGTCCCTTTATCAGTGTCCCCATCATTAGAGGTCCCTCCATCAGTGTCCCCAACAGTAGAGGTCCTTCTATCAGTGTCCCCATCATTAGAGGTCCCCCTTCAGTGTCCCCATCATTAGAGGTCCCTCCATCAGTGTCCCCATCAGTAGAGGTCCTTGTATAATCAAATTTTTTTTATTTTCTGTTATACTTTTCACAATTCACAATTAAACATCCCTAATTTCATATTTTACAATAATTACGCAGGATTAACATATTAAACATTAATAAGAGACCAATTGGTAACATCGTTCTCTTACAAATGACCCTATCCCCTCCCCCCAAAAAAAAAAAAAAAAAAAGGGGAATGAAAAAAAACGCTGCCTGTCTCAACCCCCTCCCTCCCCCGACATATGTTCGATAACCAAATATATCCTGTGATTGATGAGATTCCCAATATTTGTGCGTATCGGTCTGTGTATCCAATTCCACATTTGACACCCCCACCACCTACAAACCAACACATTAAACAAGCCTAAAACATACCAACAAAAAAAAAAAATAGGGAAAACCCCCGGCCCCGTCCATACATTCCCCGTGTTTATTATTGTTATTCCATAATTGTTCCTCACTTCTAAAAAGAAGAGCAAAAAAAAAAATTATAAAAAAATAAAAATAAAAATAAAGAAAAAACCCACCACACCCATACATACCCTGTGGTTATTGTTAATTATCCCATAATTATATTTATTGGCCAATCATGGCCTAGTTCCTCACTTCTATTAAGTAATTTATTTAAAGTGATCCAATTAATCCTAAAATACCTTCATGTGTTACCCCCTATTGTGTAAGAGGCCACTAACGGCCATATTAAATATAACATCTATAAAAAAAAAAAAAAAAACCCTAGGTGATTAGCATAATTCCCAGTAGAGGTCCTTCTATCAGTGTTCCCATCATTAGAGGTCCCCCATCAGTGTCCCCATCATTAGAGGTCCCCCATTAGTGTCCCCCACATTGAATTTCCTTACCGGGGGTTGGATGGGAGTCTGGGAGCCGGGACCTAGTAGCCAGAACTCTGTGGCTGAGACTCAGTGGGCGGGACTCGATTGACTGGATTTGGTGGACTCGAGCGCAGTTTGAAGGAGGAATTTTGGTTAACTTCTCCTCCACTGAATGCTGGGGTTGGACCTATCATGTGGCTGGTTGCTAGATGTCAGACGGCCCTAGCAACCAACCACTGGCAGTGGCAGGCAGGAGGTGGGACTGCAGTGGCGGAAACCACAGAAGAATCATTGGCAACACTGCTCATGATTCCCGGGCCCTCTACCTCCCCCCCCCCATGGTGGCCCTGGTGTGCCCCATGGCCAGTCTGGGCCTGGTGTATAATACATATTTGGACCAAGCTGGACCATTGTAACTATGGAAAATATTCAGACCTGGACCAAAGAACGGTCTGTACAGCCAACTTTTCTTCATAGGCTCTTAAACAGCTTAGAAAATCTCTTGGATTTAGCAGGCCTTGCGTGTTACCTGGCTTACACCGATAACAGGACATGTTTTTGTTGGATACCTTGGTGACCTCTTGGCACGGGTTTGTGGCATGGAGGAGTTTGCGCTAGGATTTTGTGCAAATTAATTTCCCTGAAAACGTCAAGCATGAACGTCTTCCACAATCTGTCTTCTCTCTAGAGCTTACAGGTTCGATCAGAGAGGCCTGCAGACTGGCTCAGTGCTCATGCCTGCACTATCTGCTTAAGTTGCTTTGCATCTGCCAACTCAAGATTAGCTGCATTATTGCTAATTCTGGCACAAAACGTTATTGGTATCCAATAGTCCAATGTGTGCTTGCGATTCTCTGCTTACAGGAAGCCTCGTCTTAATTTAAAGTCAAAAGCGTCCTTTATGCAATTAGTTACCCACTGAACCTTGCTTGTTAACTCATGTTTACTGTCCTCCAGAATAATAGAAAAACTATCAGTTGACGCTGTTTTTACTAATCGGTCAGACGGGGGTAGAACAGACTACCTATGTGGAATAATCACAAAACTTTCTACATATAAAACAGTTCTGCTGAAATTCCGGCTATGCGGTCATGTCACTTGGAATGGTGGAACACAATTTAAAGGGTATGTATAGTCAAAAACGATTTCTCTAGTTTTGGGGAAGGATTAGAACGCCTGTTGGGTTTTTTAGTGTGTAGTGCTACCCCCTTATGGGTCGCTGGATTTTGGGTCCCCCTTTACATGCACAGCCAGGCAACAGATATTTGCAGCACGCACTCTGTAGACAAACCAGTCCAAGAGCTTTGTTTTGTTTTTAGTTTATTAGAGGAATCACCTTGGATGGAGAACAGGTGGTATTGGATGCCCAGAACTGCAATAGAACTTGAGAACACGCAATAAACTGTACCTGGCTTCCAGAATAGGACACAAGGCTGTGCTCCAGTAGAACAAATTGAATAGTCAAAATGGCAAAGATCAATTTCAAACTTCTGACTGCAGGCACTGTCCCTTCTCAGAGTAATATATATATGGAGTCTTCTCCAATCCCTGGGGGAGGACGGCCCAGAAGGTGGAGAGATAGCCCATAGGCTCCGGGATGTAGAATTGACGCTCACTCTGTCCCTTGTAAAGATCCTGTAGCTCTTGTGGTGGCTGCTGAACAGGCCTCCTGCTGGACAGGTCTCAATGGTTCCCAGGGTGATTCAGTAAGACTAGCTAAGGCTGAAAGGGTGTGAGGTTTCATCAACAGCTGCTCTCTCTCTCTCTCTCTTCCTCTCTGGCTCCTTCCTTCTGACTCCATCTGCCTAGAGGTAGCGCCCCCCAGCACAGGGGTCTCCAGAATACTTATGGGCTATCTCTCTACCTTCTGGGCCATCCTCACCCAGGGATTGGAGGAGACTCCATAAATATTCAGTCCTCATCTCTACTCCTCCACCCTCTAAGTTCTAGAACTGCCAACTTAACTCTAAACAAATTACCCCCGGCTCTTCTAGCTACAGCAGGAGCCCAACTAAATGTACCTACTCTGTACAGCATTCTTCCCACTGACCACCAATGTAAGGGACATTCTTTCCACTGATCACCAATGTAAGGAACATTCTTCTCACTGATCACCAATGTAAGGAACATTCTTCTCACTGATCACCAATGTAAGGAACATTCTTCTCACTGATCACCAATGTAAGGAACATTCTTCCCACTGATCACCAATGTAAGGAACATTCTTCTCACTAATCACCAATGTAAGGAACATTCTTCCCACTGATCACCAATGTAAGGGACATTCTTCCCACTGACCACCAATGTAAGGAGCATTCTTCCCACTGACCTCCAATGTAAGGAGCATTCTTCTTACTGATCACCAATGTAAGGAGCATTCTTCCCACTGACCTCCAATGTAAGGAGCATTCTTCCCACTGATCACCAATGTAAGGGACATTCTTCCCACTGATCACCAATATAAGGAACATTCTTCCCACTGATCACCAATGTAAGGAACATTCTTCCCACTGATCACCAATGTAAGGGACATTCTTCCCACTGATCACCAATGTAAGGGACATTCTTCCCACTGATCACCAATATAAGGAACATTCTTCTCACTGATCACCAATGTAAGGGACATTCTTCCCACTGATCACCAATATAAGGAACATTCTTCTCACTGATCACCAATGTAAGGAACATTCTTCTCACTGATCACCAATGTAAGGAACATTCTTCCCACTGATCACCAATATAAGGAACATTCTTCCCACTGATCACCAATGTAAGGAACATTCTTCCCACTGATCACCAATGTAAGGAACATTCTTCTCACTGATCACCAATGTAAGGAACATTCTTCCCACTGATCACCAATGTAAGGAGCATTCTTCTCACTGATCACCAATGTAAGGAACATTCTTCCCACTGATCACCAATGTAAGGAACATTCTTCTCACTGATCACCAATGTAAGGAACATTCTTCCCACTGATCACCAATGTAAGGGACATTCTTCCCACTGATCACCAATATAAGGAACATTCTTCTCACTGATCACCAATGTAAGGGACATTCTTCCCACTGATCACCAATATAAGGAACATTCTTCTCACTGATCACCAATGTAAGGAACATTCTTCTCACTGATCACCAATGTAAGGAACATTCTTCCCACTGATCACCAATATAAGGAACATTCTTCCCACTGATCACCAATGTAAGGAACATTCTTCTCACTGATCACCAATGTAAGGAACATTCTTCCCACTGATCACCAATGTAAGGAGCATTCTTCTCACTGATCACCAATGTAAGGAACATTCTTCCCACTGATCACCAATGTAAGGAACATTCTTCTCACTGATCACCAATGTAAGGAACATTCTTCTCACTGATCACCAATGTAAGGAACATTCTTCTCACTGATCACCAATGTAAGGAACATTCTTCTCACTGATCACCAATGTAAGGAACATTCTTCTCACTGATCACCAATGTAAGGAACATTCTTCTCACTGATCACCAATGTAAGGAACATTCTTCCCACTGATCACCAATGTAAGGAACATTCTTCTCACTGATCACCAATGTAAGGGACATTCTTCTCACTGATCACCAATGTAAGGGACATTCTTCTCACTGATCACCAATGTAAGGAACATTCTTCTCACTGATCACCAATGTAAGGAGCATTCTTCCAGATGACCACCAATGTAAGGACATTCTTCCCACTGATCACCAATGTAAGGAACATTCTTCCCACTGATCACCAATGTAAGGAACATTCTTCCAGATGACCACCAATGTAAGGAACATTCTTCCCACTGATCACCAATGTAAGGAACATTCTTTCCACTGATCACCAATGTAAGGAACTTTCTTCTCACTGACCACCAATGTAAGGAACATTCTTCCCACTGATCACCAATGTAAGGAGCATTCTTCTCACTGATCACCAATGTAAGGAACATTCTTCTCACTGATCGCCAATGTAAGGAGCATTCTTCCCACTGATCACCAATGTAAGGAACATTCTTCCCACTGATCACCAATGTAAGGAACATTCTTCCCACTGATCACCAATGTAAGGAACATTCTTCCCACTGATCACCAATGTAAGGAACTTTCTTCTCACTGACCACCAATGTAAGGAACATTCTTCTCACTGATCACCAATGTAAGGAGCATTCTTCCCACTGATCACCAATGTAAGGAACATTCTTCCCACTGATCACCAATGTAAGGAACATTCTTCCCACTGATCACCAATGTAAGGAACATTCTTCTCACTGATCACCAATGTAAGGAACATTCTTCTCACTGATCACCAATGTAAGGAACATTCTTCTTACTGATCACCAATGTAAGGAGCATTCTTCCCACTGATCACCAATGTAAGGTGGACCTTCTTATAAAGACCACCAACCCGAGGGGGCCCTTCCCCACTCACCATCAATGTAAAGTACACGTTTTCTGTTTGTATTTCGTTTCTGACCTTTATCATAGTTTATTTCATCCATTTTATTAAACATAATTGTTGCATAGAGAGAATAGAAAGAATAATATTCCTTTTTTTTTAAATTTAGAGGTTCATGCTAATGTACTGTGAGTGGCGGATATAGTAATTATTGGCGGGGATTCCCTGAGACCTCTCAGATCTCCTTCATGTTATAAAGGTTAAGAAAGTCTGATCTACATCTAATGTTTGCATCTCCTGCTGGCCGGTCAGTTTCCTATATAAAACTTTGTACAGATATATATATATATATATATTGCTTTTAAAGTACAAAATTTTGCCTTCCCCACTCTACAACTTACCTCCAGGATGAAAGCGACAAGCTTTGTCTATCTTTAAAACAATCTATAAAACGACATGGTGTTACTCTCGCTTTCATGAGCTTTTGATTGGGATCAAAAGAAAGCAAAAAGCAGAGTTTTTACAATTCACTTGCGATAATTAAGAATTCCCTCCTGGCTGTCACATTTCTAACTCACAGAACAGAAAATGTTTCTTTACAGAGTTTTTGTATTTGAAAATGAAAAATAGCCCTTGCTGCAATTTATTTTTCTTCCTCGATATAATTGGCATTAGGATCTTGAAAAGAAATATTAAAATAATTGGCATTAGAAAAGTAATATTACGACTGATTTTGATGTATTACCTTCAGCGGGGGGAAAGTGTGAACACCATTAGACTCACAAGCAATTTAACGGCCAACTTTTCTTTTCCTATAGGAATTGTTATAGCAAGAACTCTCCCTATATAATATATGTAGCAGAACGCTGCCTTTCTTTTAACACTTTGATAATAAATCCAGAAAATCAATAGGGGGGGGGAGGGGTTTGCTCATTTAAAAGAAAAGTATAGGCAAAGCTTTCATGGCTGTACTTCACTTGTGGGTTAGAGGAGTGCACTTACTTTTGCTCTCCTGCAGTGCCGGGACAAGGCCATTTAACGCCAAGGGTGAAAATGCCAAACTGAGCCCCCCTCTCACTCAAGACGTATGAGAAATTTACTCACCGGTCACTTCATTAGGTCCCCCTTGCTAGTATCGGGTTGGACCCCTTTTGCCTTCATTGTTCGTGGCATTTGTTTATAATTTATAGTTTATAATGAAGCATTTCTATTCAGAACGCTCAATCATTTAGGAATATTAGGCTTTTCCCTATAGGAGAAAGAAACTTTGGAGTTAAAGGGATTGTAAAGCTTTGTTTTGTTTTTTTTAGATAACAAACATATCATACTTACCCCAAATGATGTCTCTTTAGACAAAACGCGTCGGCACGAGCCCTGCTGATGTCATTGAGTTACCCACAAACTTCAATCTTAAGTGCTTGATCCACTTTCTAAATGTCAGTGTTTCCAATTTTCTTCTAATAAATTTTATGTTTATTCAGATTCACACTATGTGGAGTATTTTCTTTTTTGGTCATGCTATTTTGAACACTTGAGAGGATTTGGCCTGACAAGTTGGCTGCTTCTGAAGACCGCTTCTTGGTGACATCTCACAACCAATTGGATTGCTTTACAACTTGATCTGGAACCCAGACGTGGAGGTCCCATATTTTGGGGGTTGCACCATAAGCCTTGTTGACTCACTGAGCATATGCCCATTTGAGTCCTCTCACTCCGGTAAGCCTCCTCACTAACTGGTGGTGGTTCTAATGTCTGTGTCCTCACCTCAACATTGATGTCACGTGGAATCCCACTTCTAGTCACACAATTTGTTTTCACCGTTTATTTAAAGACGGCTATGTTTATGTTTTAAAACAACTTTTGTATGATGGCACATGGACTTTAGTTTGGGTGTGAATTTCACATCTCATTTCCATTATTATTAGTTTTTGTGGCCATTGCACAGTGTACATTCGTTTGTATACATATGTATTTCCATGTTTTGAGTGCTGCTCATAATCTCACTTTTTACTTATATCATACTTACCTCCACTTTGCAGTTCGTTTTGCACAGAGTGGCCCCGAAAATCTTCTTCTGGAGTCCCTCAGCGGCACTCCTGGCTCCTCCCTGCATCGAGTGTCCATGTTGGAGAAGCTCTCTCCTATGGTGGACACCTATGCAGGCGCGCTCCCGAGCATCTGTGTCCATTCACAAAATGTAGGACTCGGCCCCGCCTCCCGGCGCTGCGTCATTGGATTTGATTGACAGCCGATGGCTCCGCTGCTATCAATCTATCCAGTCAGGAGATGAGACACCAGCTTGAGCTGGCCTGCTCGTTCCCGGCCGGCAAAGAATCAGGGTCAGGTAAATAAAAAGGGGGGGGGGGGGCTCGGGTGGGCTGCATAGAATGAATTAAGGTGAAAAGTGCGAATCAACACTCACCAAACTTCTACTAACACGAAATTAGCAGAAGGAGCCCAAAGGGTGGAGCTGAAAAACAACGTAGTACGTCACTACGTTCGTAATTGTTGGCCAACAATTGTGTGGCCGTGTATATGCAAGACAAGTTTGGGCCAACGCCCTTCAGACAGAAGTCCACGGTTTTGTTGGCCAACAATCCAATCGCGTGTACGAGGCTTAATGGTACACAATTGTCGGCCAACAAGCACCAACGTAGCGACGTACTACGAGGAATTTCGTCTCTTGAGCGCCACCCTTTGGGCACCTTCTGCTAATGTCGTGTTTGGTGAGCGCTGAATCCGAGCATGTGTGTTTGTACTTTGGACTTTTGTGTGACAGACTTGTGTACAGATGGTAGGAAAATTTGACAACAGACGCCGAAAATTTACTAGCCTGCCATCCAACATTTGTTGGCGGAAAGTTGGACAACAATTGCCTGATGGAGCGTACTAACAGTCGGATTTGAGGCAAACAGTCTGTCATCACACAATTCCCTGCCGAAAATCCGATCGTGTGTACGAGGCTTTATTGTCAAAGCTAATTTGAACCAACTGAAGTTAGAAGCTGATTGGCTCCCATGCACAGCTGCACCAGATTCTGTGTGCTCCACTTTTAGTAAATCTCCCCCCAATGTGTCTAGTATCACACAAACTTAGAAATACTCATTAGTAATATTCATGTGGTCAGTATTCTAACGAGAGGCGGTAAAATTCGCTCCCTTTCCCAGTCTTGTAGGTCCATTGAACCTTCGTACTGACACACTGTGGGCTTCATGGAAATGCATGGAAATTCCTGCAGATACAAGTTGTCAACATAACTAATTAGACGCCCAGACAACTCGCATCCCTGGGAAATGCACGCAGACTTCTGCCGGTGAATCCTGAGGACTTGTGGGACCTGCAGTCAGATCCCATCCACGGGGGAATCTGCGGTTTAGCAAATCACAGGGAATGTTAGCAGATATTATAGATGTTCATCCTTAATGTTTACTCGATACTTTTACAAGCTGACAATAGATAAATCACTATAAGGAAGCCAGAAAGACAAACAAATAAAATGCTTCCATTGCTGACTGTGCTTACTGCTTGCTAGAACTGTATATCCTTACACATTGATGGTATTTTACAGACCTGTGCATACATACTCCCAGTGCAAATTCAACCTACTGCAGATAATTAGCACTGCATAGGGTCCAATTCATACTTGCCATCAAGGGGATGCACCGGTGTTCCGTGCATCTCCATAGATGTCAATCGCTACTTGCGGCTGAACAGACACACCACATTCATGCATACGCGTATTCTGAGTATTACACTGGTGCTCCCTAATCCCTATCAGACCTCTCTGCCGTGTTTGATCAACCTCCACCCATGTGGAAGACAATGCAAGTGAGACATTTCCTTACTCATAATTGGGGAAAAGTAACATTTCTCTCCACCCCCACTGAGTTTGAAAAAGGATGGCTGGATAAAGAGGCAATCCCACATGGTCTGCTGGTTGGTGCCGGTGTGTGTCCCCCCCCCCCCCCGAACTCACCATGGGGAGAATCTCACTGTTGCTTGATAAAGGTCGTTTGTAGATCATATTCCCATTGGGCAAGATATTTGTGGGGTGATGAGTTCGGAGGACAGGACAAGATCCGATATGTTTGGAGCAGACCATGCGGGATTGCCTCTTTATCCAGCCATCCTTTTTCAAACTCAGTGGGGGTGGAGAGCAATGTTACTTTTCCCCAATTGTGAGTAAGGAAATGTCTCACTTGCATTGTCTTGCACATGGGTGGAGGTTGATCAAATACGGCAGAGAGGTCTGATAGGGAGCACCAGTGGCCGTTCTGAAAAAAGTGTAATACTCAGAATATGTGTATGTATGAATGTGTGTTAGGGACCTTAGATTGTAGGCTCCTTGAGGGTAGGGACCAAGGGCGGACTGATAACTCATGGGGCCCCTGGGCAATAGGAGATTATGGGGCCCCCAGGCAATCAAAGATTATGGGTCCACACAGTATACACACACACAGTATACAATCACAAAGTATACACATACATGTACACACAGTATACACAGACAGATGTAAAAAAAACACAGATTTATACATACTGTCCCTGGTTTTACTGAGGCTGGCAACCCTGATGGGGCCCCCTAATGGCCCAGGGCCCTCGGGCAGTGCCCGAGTGGCTCAATGGTCAGTCCGCCCCTGGTAGGGACTGATGTGAATGTATATGTAAAGCGATGCGTAATATGACGGCGCTATATAAGTACCTGAAATAAATAAATAAAAAAAATAAATCTATGAATACAAAGGGTAGAGAGAAATGACCTGTCCTGAAGTCCCAGTGTAAATTTAGGGTGTGCGATAACCGGTGTCAGTCCTGAATGGGCTCAGTCAGATGGGGTCAAGCGTTTAAAAGCTTTAGCAACTGTCAACATCACCTCAAAATCCCAGTGGTTACTTAGTTGATGTGGGACTTCTGTCTGTAGCCAGGGGAGCCTCCCTAATCTACAGTCTGAAAAGCGTGGTTCAAACAGCACCCAACAATCGTCCGAAGTCGGAGTACACCAGTTTAAGATCTTCGCCATGTGTATTACCCTGTGATATTTAAAGACGTCCAGTAGGCCGACGTCACCTTGGGATTTGTGTTCCATCAGGAGTTGATGGGGAATCCTATGGGCCTTGCCTACTCATACGATTTCCCCAAACTTGCTCCTAAGATCCAGGGATGTTTATTGGTAGAGTTTAAATAAGATAAAGCATTTGGGGGTAGGGTGATTATCTTAAGCACACTACTTTTACCAAACCGCGACCCTAACTTTATCGACCACGCTTTAAGATCCCTCCTAGTCTGAGTCAGGGATCGGGGAAGATAACTTCTACCTTAAGTGTAAGGAGAATCCATAAGTATTTAGGATGTTTCCGATTCCAGTTGAGTGGGAAGTCTTGCTGCAGGATGGTTACCATAGCTTGGGGGTAAGTTAGCATTCATAACCTCTTATTTTTGAGGGTTCATTTTGAAGTGGGAAAGCTTACTGTATAGCTGTAGTTTAGCAAGCAGGTCAAAGGCTAAGTAGCCAGGAATAGTAAGTCGCTCGTATACACCGTGACTTGGAAATTTATAGATAGGCAACTCCGATCCTCATATTGATTAGTGGTTCCAAATTAATAATAACTACTGCAGTAGAGAACAGACACAAAAGATACACTCCGCATCTTTCCAAATAACTGTACTGTACTGTAACTGTATTTTTTTTTATTTATTAGCCAATAGAGAAAACCGTTATCTGTTGCATCATTTGTTGCTAGATATTTCCATTAGCATTTATTTCTTCTTTTATTATTATTCATTTATTATAATGTTTTGTTTTTTTTTAGTTCGGGTAAGGGTTTCAAGTTCAGTTTAGGTTAGGGTTAGGATTAGGGTTATTTATTATTATTTTATTTATTTTTTATCTTATTTTATTTATTATTATACAATTAATAAATTAGGGTTATTTATTATTATTTTATTTATTTTTTTTACCTTATTTTATTTATTATACGAATAATAATAATGAATAAATAAATGTAAAATGAATACACAAATAAAAATCAAATAATAATAATAAAAAAATCAATAAATGAATACTAAGTAACAACAAATAAATAATTAACCCTTACCCCTTAAAAAAAAAAAAAAATAATAAATAACTAAACACCTGACCTGGAAATTTATATATAGGCAGCTCCTATCCTCATATTGATTAGTGGTTCCAAATTAATAATAACTACTTTAGTAGGGAACAGACACAAAGATATACTCTGCATCTTTCCAAATAACTGTACTGTACTGTAACTGTATTTTATCTATTAGCCAATAGAGAAAACCGTTATCTGTTGCATCATTTGTTGCTAGATATTTCAGCTTTTTTTTTTAGCTTTTCCATTAGCTTTTATTTCTTCTTTTATTATTATTCATTTATTATAATGTTTTATTTTTTTTAGTTCGGGTAAGGGTTTCAAGTTCAGTTTAGGTTAGGGTTAGGATTAGGGTTATTTATTATTATTTTATTTATTTTTTATCTTATTTTATTTATTATTTTACGAATGATAATAAATGAATAAATAAATGTAAAATGAATACACAAATAAGTAAAAATCGTAAATAATAAAAAAAATTCAATAAATGAATACCAAGTAACAACAAATAAATAATTAACCCTTACCCCTTAAAAAAATAAAATAATAATAAATAACTAAACACCTGACCTGGAAATGTATAGATAGGCAACCCCTATCCTCATATTGATTAGTGGTTACAAATTAATAATAACCACTGCAGTAGGGAACAGACACAAAAGATACACTCCGCATCTTTCCAAATAACTGTTCTGCTTTATTATTAATTTGGAACCACTAATCAATATGAGCATAGGAGTTGCCTATCTATAAAATGTCTAGGAGGGGATTTGCAGGTGACCCTGAGAATCCAAAACGAGGAGCTTGAGACGATCCGGGAATTTCTGATAATCAGCCGGCTGAGGTAAGCCTTTTGCTTACATTTGAGTTATCAGACTTCCTTGATCGGTAAGGCATTTTCAGGACAAAGGGTTCCTTTTTTACTCCCCTTAATCAAACTGTGTTGATTGGTGGTTATATGTTATGTTGTCCCTGTCTATTGTCCATCGGAGTGTTATAGATAAAAAAGGGAAGGATAGTGCTGTTCACAGGTATATGTAGTACACATCTGCTAGATAAAGTAGTTTAGAGGTAAGAGAGTATAGGCACAAGCAGAGAAGAGAGAAGACTGGCCACTCATTATGGGCATTAAATTAGGTAAGGGAATGAAGGGTAATAGACCCTCAAAAATGCCCAGCGCAGGAGGAGGGGTACAAAATATATGAACCGAAGGTGCGGATCCGCCTATACTGAGCCCCTAGATAAATGGTTAGAGTGCACAGGGATCCACAATGGGTAACTGGGTTACCAAAAGTCCACAGGGACTAAGAATCATGCAGAGAAACAGCTATCTAAGTGAGCAGGATGGATCAAGGGTGACAATTAACACTAGACAGAAAGGGACATTTTGATGTTAAGTTGTGGGATGAATTTGGGGTCAGGCACTTCAACTAGACATGTGCGCGTCAATAAATTTTTTCGTTCCGTTCCGTTTCGTATTATAATTAATTCGTAATTCGTGTCCGAAATTCAATTCGGATTCTTACGAAGTACGAATTTTTGTTAGATTCGTGAACTTTTCGTAACAATTATGAATGTTCGTTCTGATGAATTTATCATTATGAGGGGCTCCCACCATCCCTGTGCTGTGCTGACTTCCTGGGGTTTTTAACTTGTAGGTTCGTTAACTTTTCGTAACAATTACAAATTTTTGTCACAATGAATTTATCATTATGAGGGGCTCTCACCATCCCTGTGCTGTGCTGACTTCCTGGGGTTTTTAACTTCATCATAACGAACATTCGTAGTTAACGAACATTCTGTCCGATTCTGTTGTAACGGAATTTGGATCCGAAGTTCGTTTATGAAATTTCGTATTTCGTACAGAATTCGTATGCATAAAAATTCGCATTTCGGGTTTGTACGAATTTCCGGAAATTCGTACGAATTTCCGATTCGTACGAAACTATTCGCACATCTCTAACTACAACTAGTAAAGTCAAGACAGAGAAATGAGAGTCAAAACAGAATACGTTATATGTTGTCAGAGAGGGAAGATGGGATGAGCACTATGGTTGCCCGTCTGGTCATAGAAGCTAGAGTATGTGAAGTATGGGATTACAATACATGGGATGCAAAGGATATCAGAACAAAATAAGGAAAGCAGAATTTAAGCAGGGAAATATTAAAGAGAGTTAAAAGAAAGTGAGAGAATGATATGCATGTGTTGTGTACAAATGGGAAAAATGTAAGCGATATTAGAGAGATATTCGTGTATGTGTGTGAATGCTGGAACCTTTATTTCTATCTCTTGTGTGTGTCATGTATGCAGATGTGACCCCTTCCTTTGCACTCTCATGAAAGAATGTAGCTGGGATGAGAGATCAGTGATAATCTGCAAGGACACCATGCCAATATCTGTTTTTAGACAAAACATTTATAACAAAATGTGCCAGGTTAATTAGTTTAATGATAAACAATGTGATCACAATTATTTTGAATCTGTTTTCCAAACATGGTAAAATGAAGGTTACATTTAACCGTGTATTACACACATTGAATATCCTTTGATGGTGGAAACAGAGCATTTAAAACACGGAATTTAAGTAAAATGTCCTTCATAAAGGAAATATATCTGTGGATATATATTAGAATTTGGATGTGATATTGAGATTATCACTTGAGTAGTAATTTCTGATATGAGTTTAACAATTTTATTAATAATATAGATATATTGTAACTGGGTTAGACAACCTTTGGTTGGAAATGAAATCCAGGTTATTGGGGACATTTGTAAAATGGGATTAGTTTAGATTAAGATAACAATTTTTTAATTTTACATTCATACAATAAATCCTTATTGAGAGAAAAAAAAAAGTTTAAAATGAGGTTGTTAATTGGAATACAGCTGCCATAATATTTAACAAAGCCAAAATGGATGGGATAAATAAGAAGTTTTTCTACAAAAATGAAATCTAAGGGCCGGTTCATACCGCTGTGTGTTGCAAAATCGCATGTGATTCGCACCGCACTGCAAATCATATGCATCCGTGTGATGCAATTTCAGCCATAAAGATAGTATGGCTGAAATCGCATAGCGTTCAGACTAAACTCGCAGAGGACCCTTTTTTTGGTCCGCACCAGAATCGGATCGCATGGGTGTACACACCCATGCGATCCGATTCATGTCCGAACTGACAGTTCACAGTGCAATGTGCAAGCTGAAATTGGGGTGTGATTAACAATGTATTGACACTCCCCAGCAGTTCGCATATGGCAGTGTGAACTGCCGTGCAAAGTAAAACATATGGATAAGTAGCGCTATTGCTGTTCATGCACTCATTGCAAAACCAATGTCCTCTATAAGAATGAATGAATTGTCGGTAAACAATGACCCAATGGAATGAAAAATGGATAAAAAACCTTTTGTATGGGCTTTAAAAAACAGTCTGTGTTCCAGGGCAGCTGTCCAGGAAAGCATTAAGCAGGCTCCAAACATGTAGAAAAAAACAGAGAAGAAGCGCCTCCGGGTCAGAATCAGTTTAAAAGCTTTATTACAAAAAACAAATTTATCCACTTACATTAAAGAAAAACGATTTAGAGCACAAATCCCTCTATAGGTGTTGCCACTGCGTATGTGCCTGCCAGTCAACTCAGATCCGGGGGGAAGTGGGGAGACAATCCCGTCCTGCAGGATGTGTGTAGTGCGTCCCTCGGATGAGAACGAGGCTTGGCCCGTGTGTAAGATGGAAGAACGGGCCTCCGGCGTAGTGACGTCACTGAAGGCACCTTGTAGCGGAAAAAGTAAAGTAAGAAACTAGAAAACTTTTGCCTGAATGTTTTCTTATATTTTATTAAGCCCCTAAAGAGATGTTGGACTCTCTCCCTATGGGATTTGGTTTGGGAGTGTGTTACTCACTTGCTTATATTTTGTCTCAGCAGCTAAAGTCCTCCATTTGGATCTCACAGAGAATGTTGCTGATCTTTTAAGGTTTTTGACAAACTCATTTATGTGTTTTCTCCCCATTTCCAGATCCTAAAAGTTTGGAAGGATCTGCAACTAAAGCCAGGTGACTTGTGGATTGTTAAGAGACATTTATATATAAAGAAATGTTTTGAGACTCAATACAGCATCTATTTCATGTACAGTTTTGCAAAACTTGAAGGAAAAGTCACCTGGATCCACAGCAGACACTGCAAAAATGACTAAATTAAAGAAATCTCTGTGTTTGATTTGTTTCCCTCTTGCGATCACAGTCTAGGGTACTTTTTGATTCAAGTACTTTGATTGTAAGGGATACATATATCTATATCTATATATATATCTATATATATATCTATATATCTATATAGATATATAGATATATATATATATATATATATATATATATATATATATATATATATATATATATATATATAAAAAATGTGATTTGGAAAGTAGTTTAGCCATGTCATATTTGTCTTTTGTACATCTTCCATTTTATGTAGAATTGTCTGTGTTTACATATGCTGATAAGTCAGCATGCCAACAATTAAGCTAGAAGGTCATTCTGGCCACAGGAGTGTACAGCCAGTACTCTGTAAATATGTCTCATCAATCATTTGTTTTTCACAATGAAAAGCCATTTTGTAATGAAAAAGTTGCTCAGCTATTATTTTCTCCACAATGGAGTTTTTATGCCTCTTTGGCCAGGACTGCCTTCACCTAAGCGTGTGGTGGTTCCAGGTTAAAAGGTGATAGCAGGTATGGTTAGTGATGAAAATATTGATCAAAAGAGAGGAGACTGTAAAGGAAATGTGTAAGTTCTGTATATAATTGTATTCTATTTTGTATGTATTGCACACTGCCCTCACTGTGCACACGGCACCAATAATGTTTTCAGTACATGTTTACATTCTTTCGAGTCCTGATTAGAATTAGCCTGCCTATGTTACGCCCCTTGTTACCAAAAACGTACAATTGTAATATTAATGTGATACCTACTGTACGTAATCCTGTGTATAAAAACCTTCAATTGTGTCATAATAAAGCAGAACAGTTATTTGGAGAGATGCAGAGTGTCTGTTCCCTACTGCAGTAGTTATTAATTTGGAACCACTAATCAATTTGAGGATAGGAGTTGCTTATCTATAAATTTAGACGTCACTGACCATTGAGTTAACTGACAAGTTGAGATTCATTGAACCACTTGTTGGTCTAGGGACTCACCCTTGACATCCAAGGCTTCGTATTTTACTGTATCTGACAGGAAGTTCTGGGAAGCCAGAACACAGAGCGATGAGATGAGGCAGGTTTTACTGTTGGCAAACCTGAATGGGAGATACCTCTTGCCACAACGATAGGAGATTGCCTATCTGTTGCCTATTGCCACCTGTTTGGAGCATAACGGAGGCCTCCTAGGCTGTGTTGCCCAAACGACCCCACTTGGGAATCACTGAAGTTAGACACTTCGTCCTCCATTGGCCTATGTCACTGACCTTGAACTAGGAGGTCACTGAGGTGAATACCAAGAAAGTGAATAGACTTTGATGATTGGTATGCCTGGAAGTTAATAAGATTAACTATCCTTAGTAGGGTTGCACCGATACTAGTATCGGTGCCGATACTGAGTATTTGTACAAGTATTAGTACTTGTGCAAATGCACCGACACCTGAAACCGATACTTTCAGGCTCAGTTCTTTGGGCTGTCAGTGGGGATGAACAAATGTTCCTCTGTTTAACCCCTTATTAACCCTTAATTTACTCTAATCAGCCTTAATTAACTCCCTATACTCCTCGATTTAATTATTATTTTCCTGCTTTTTTTTTTTTTTTGTTCAGGTCTATTTTATAAACGATAGTTTGCTTTGTTAGCGAATATTTCCACACATATATATTAACATATATTTACAGATTTTACATTAAAAAAACACAGAATTAAAAAACAAAATCAATTTATTTAATTTGTAAATGACTTTTCAATGCTTTGTACCATTGCTGACAGCTGAAGTGTAAAAAAAAAACTGTTGCGGTAGGTATCGGTAATTGGTATCGGTGAGTACTAAAAGAAAAAAAAAAAAGTATCATTTCCAGGTTATCTCTTCTCTGCATAAAATTTTATTTATTTATTTTTTTTTTCTCTTTTTTGATCTGTGTGTAGAAAATCTGTACAAATCTGTTGGTACTATTCTGTCACCTATAGGTCATTTTCGGCTCCTGATGGGCTGAGGATGTGCATCATATCTATGTTTCATGATGTATTTCTTGTATCTTAAAAATAAAATATATTGAAACAAAAAAAAAGTATCGGTACTCGTACTTGTTGTAAAAAAAAATGGTATCGGTGCATCCCTAATCCTTAGCCACCATCAACAGGACTAGTCCCATATGTGGGGTAATCTTCCCTGGAATAAGAAGCAAATCTTTCATTACCTTAGAAGGCCAGTTTATGATGTACTCAATCTTCCAGTGCGTCCAACCGACTGCATGGATTACTGCAGACTACTTCTCGACATTTGAGACCATGGGATACAAACAGATGGGACAGAGCTAGGACTTGCCTCTACATAAGACCTAATACAGTCACCCTCCATGAGGGTAACCCTACAGTATTTTCCTGAATATCTAAAATGTCATTATTATAATGAGATTAGTTGGCCTTCCCTCTAAATCAGGGTTTGCCAGGACCTGGAGGATGTTCAGCCACCCGCAGCTGTTG
The DNA here is from genome assembly GCA_037952835.1 of Lithobates septentrionalis. NCBI lineage: Eukaryota > Metazoa > Chordata > Amphibia > Anura > Ranidae > Lithobates > Lithobates septentrionalis. Next base: position 683,688 of record JBBDGP010002456.1, on the reverse strand, counting down.
TTCGCAACCTGCAGCTCTTGCTTCTGCAAGATGGCCACTGCTGGAAGCAACGTTCTGGAAAAATGTCTTGGAGTATGTGGAAAGGTCAAAAGGTTGTTGAACGAACCCAAAGTGAAACTCTCAGAAGCCTGGGTGTACCGAAGTGCGTATGTACACATCAGCTAGATCTAGAGAAACTGTAGCTGCTTTATCTGATGGTTTGAGTGATTGTTCTCAAATGACTCCATATAACGTTTTTTTTTTTGGATCTTGATCCTTCGTTCCATATCTTGCCTAAATCTGCTTTCCGACTAAGAACAAAAGACCAATGGTTCCTGTTTAGGGATGAGCTTCGTGTTCGAGTCGAACCCATGTTCGACTCGAACATCGGCTGTTCGACCGTCCGTCGAATTGCGAACGTTATGGGCCGTTCGCGCCAAATTCGTGTGGCGCGTCACGGCCCATAATTCACTGCGGCATCGCAGTGCATTGCTGGCTGATGATTGGCCAAGCATGCACTATGACCCGCATGCTTGGCCAATCACAGCGCCGTCAGTAGAGAGAGCTGTAATTGGCCAAAGCCAGGGTGGCTTTGGCCAATTATGGCTCAGGGGATTTAGTACACGCCCCACACTATATAAGGCCGCCTGCACGGCGGCCCTGTGTAGTGTGTTCCGGTGTGCTGATAGAGAGAGAGACAGACAGTGTCATTTGATTTGAGAGCTAGATTAGGCTAGATCTGTTCCTGCTATTTACATTTAGTGCAGTGCGTCCTGCTCACAGTGTTCAGCTAGATCCGTTCCTGCTATTTACATTTAGTGCAGTGCGTCCTGCTCACAGTGTTCAGCTAGATCCGTTCCTGCTATTTACATTTAGTGCAGTGCGTCCTGCTCACAGTGTTCAGCTAGATCCGTTCCTGCTATTTACATTTAGTGCAGTGCGTCCTGCTCACAGTGTTCAGCTAGATCCGTTCCTGCTATTTACATTTAGTGCAGTCAGTGCGTCCTGCTCACAGTGTTCAGCTAGATCTGTTCCTGCTATTTACATTTAGTGCAGTCAGTGCGTCCTGCTCACAGTGTTCAGCTAGATCTGTTCCTGCTATTTACATTTAGTGCAGTGCGTCCTGCTCACAGTGTTCAGCTAGATCCGTTCCTGCTATTTACATTTAGTGCAGTGCGTCCTGCTCACAGTGTTCAGCTAGATCCGTTCCTGCTATTTACATTTAGTGCAGTGCGTCCTGCTCACAGTGTTCAGCTAGATCTGTTCCTGCTATTTACATTTAGTGCAGTCAGTGCGTCCTGCTCACAGTGTTCAGCTAGATCCGTTCCTGCTATTTACATTTAGTGCAGTGCGTCCTGCTCACAGTGTTCAGCTAGATCTGTTCCTGCTATTTACATTTAGTGCAGTGCGTCCTGCTCACAGTGTTCAGCTAGATCCGTTCCTGCTATTTACATTTAGTGCAGTCAGTGCGTCCTGCTCACAGTGTTCAGCTAGATCCGTTCCTGCTATTTACATTTAGTGCAGTCAGTGCGTCCTGCTCACAGTGTTCAGCTAGATCCGTTCCTGCTATTTACATTTAGTGCAGTGCGTCCTGCTCACAGTGTTCAGCTAGATCCGTTCCTGTTATCTTCCTACTGACAGGCAGGCTTGTCTGGTTACAGTATATAAAGCTACCTGAAGAAAATTACTGGTGTTCTATCCCAGCTTAGTGCAGCTACAGGCCATTAGTATGTCTGGAAGGCCAAGAAGGAGAGGCAGACAGTCACAAGCCAATAAGAGAGGGCAAGCAGGCTCTGTGTCTAGTGCTGGTCGTGGAGACGGTGCATCATCATCAGCCCGTGGCCATGGGACACGCTTGGCCTTTTTTTCGGCAGCTGGCCGTGTTGAGCCGCAACATGCAGAAAACTTGGTCGAGTGGATGACCAAGCCGTCCTCATCCTCCTCATCCTCTCTCACCCATGCCCAGGGTGCTTTGTCTGGCAAAGCAGCGGCCTCTTCCCTCAGCTCAATGTCATCAGTGACTCCTTCCCTAGCTCCACCATGTCCTCATGAGGATTCCCTCGAACTGTTTGACCACAGTGTTGGGTACATGCTCCAGGAGGATGCCCAGCGTTTGGAAGGCTCTGATGATGATACTGAGCTCGATGAAGGCAGTAACATGAGCACGGACAGAGGGGGTGCCCAAGAAGGACAGCAATCTGGCAGTCATGTTCCCCCTGCTGCAGCATACTGCCAGGTTTGCTCCAGTGATGAGGAGGGAGGGGATGATGAGGTCACTGACTCAACGTGGGTGCCTGATAGGAGAGAGGAGGAGGAGGAGGAGGAGGAGGTGGCACATCACCAACGAGGCAGGATGCCCTCCAGGGGCCAGCCTAAGGGCAGCACATTGACTGCATCACACCCCAAAGCTCCACATGTGCAGGGCGCTGCAGTCTCTGCGCGTTATTCAAAAAGTTCTTTGGTGTGGGCCTTTTTTGAGACGAGTGCATCAGATCGCACCGCTGCTATTTGCAACATATGTCTCAAGCGTATCTCGCGTGGCCAAAACATCTCCCGCTTGGGTACCACATGCTTGACCAGACATATGTTGACCTGCCATGCAGTTCGTTGGCAAGCATATCTAAAAGACCCACACCAAAGAACAAAGAGGATCTCTCCTTGCTCCTCATCAGCTGAGATTTCCAACCCCACTAGACCTTCAGTCCTCTCTGAGACCTGCAGTGAGAGGAATGAAGGTGTAGAATTAGGTGTGTCACAGCCAAGTACTTGTGGGCAATCTGCTTTTGGTACACCGACGCCAGATTGTACCAGGCAAATTTCCCTGCCCCAGCTGCTGCACCGCTGAAAGAAGTTTGCTCCCAGCCATCCACATGCCCAGCGGTTGAATGCTAGCTTGGCAAAATTGCTAGCACTTCAACTGCTGCCTTTTCAGTTGGTAGACTCTGCCCCCTTCCGTGAGTTTGTGGAATGTGCGGTTCCTCAGTGGCAGGTACCCAAACGCCACTTTTTCTCACGGAAGGCGATTCCAGCTCTCTACCGGCATGTGGAAGGCAATGTCCATGCCTCGCTGGACAGGGCGGTCAGCGGTAAGGTGCATATTACCGCTGACTCATGGTCCAGCAGGCATGGACAGGGACGTTACTTAAGTTTCACGGCGCATTGGGTGACTCTGCTGGCAGCTGGGAAGGATGCAGGACAAGGTGCAGTAGTGTTGGAGGTTGTTCCGCCACCACGCCTCCAAAATGCTGATTGTGACACACCTCTCTCCTCCACCCCCTCCTCTTCTTCTTCCTCCATGGCCTCTTCCTCGGAACCAGCGGTGCTCCGTAGGCGTTCAAGGGGCTACGCAAGTACGCAGGCCAAAAGATGCCATGCGGTGCTTGAGCTGGTGTGCTTGGGGGACAGGAGCCACACTGGGGCAGAGGTTCTGTCAGCTCTGCAGGGGCAGGTTCAGAGGTGGTTGACGCCACGCCAACTTAAGGCAGGAATGGTGGTTTGCGACAATGGCACCAACCTCCTCTCTGCCCTCCGACAGGGACAACTGACCCATGTGCCCTGTTTGGCTCACGTCCTTAACTTGGTGGTGCAGCGGTTCTTGGGCAGGTACCCGGGCTTACAGGATGTCCTGAGGCAGGCCAGGAAAGTCTGTGTGCATTTCCGCCGGTCATATAATGCCAGTGCTCGGCTGACGGACCTCCAAAAGGAGTTTAACCTGCCCAAGAACCGCCTAATCTGTGACATGCCCACCAGGTGGAACTCGACATTGGCCATGCTGCAGCGGCTGCACACGCAGCAGAGGGCCATAAATGAGTACCTGTGCGACTATGGCACCAGGACAGGGTCAGGGGACCTTGGTTTTTTTTCCCCACGCCAGTGGGCCATGATCAGGGATGCATGCACTGTCCTGTCACCATTCGAGGAGGCCACGAGGATGGTGAGCACTGACAGTGCATGCATCAGTGACACTGTCCCCCTTGTCCACCTGTTGGAGCACATGCTGCGTGGAATAATGGACAGGGCACTTGAGGCAGAACAGAGGCAGGAAGAGGAGGACTTCCTTAGCTCTCAAGGCCCCCTTTATCCAGACAGTGTTCCTGCGTGCCCGCCGATCACACAGGAAGAGGAGGAGGAGGAGGAGGAGGAGGAGGAGGAGGAAGATTGTGTCAGTATGGAGGTGGAGCCTGGCACTCAGCATCAGCAGTCTTTAAGGGATCAGTCCCAAGGAACACATGGACTTGTACGTGGCTGGGAGGAGGTGGCTGCGGACGTTGTTGTCCTTAGTGACCCAGAGGACTCCGGACCGAATGCCTCAGCAAACCTACGCTGCATGGCCTCCCTGATCCTGCAAAGCCTGCGTAAGGATCCTCGTATTCGTGGTATCAAGGAGAAGGACCAATACTGGCTGGCAACCCTCCTTGATCCACGTTACAAGGGTAAGGTTGCGGACCTTATCTTGCCATCGCAGAGGGAGCAGAGGATGAAACATCTTCGGGAGGCCTTGCAGAAAGGTCTGTGCAACGCGTTCCCAGAGACTGGGAGGTTACAAACTCCTGTTTCTGGACAACGTGTTGCTGAGGCTTCGGTCAGTCAAAGAAGGAGCGGTGGAGAAGGTGGCCGTCTGACCGATGCGTTCAGACAATTTTTTGGTCCGCAGCCCCAAGGTATGATCGGTTCCAGCAACCATCGCCAGCGTCTGTTTTACATGGTGCAGGAATACCTAGGGGCAAGATCAGACTTGGACACCTTTCCCACCGAAAATCCTCTGGGTTACTGGGTCTTGAGGATGGATCACTGGCCAGAGCTTGCACAGTATGCAATTGAGCTACTGGCCTGTCCTGCATCCAGCGTTCTTTCGGAACGCACATTCAGTGCTGCTGGAGGCGTGGTAACCGATCACAGGGTGCGTCTGTCCACTGACTCGGTCGATCGGCTGACCTTCATAAAAATGAATCAGTCTTGGATCACCACCAGCTACCAAGCACCTGATGCTGATGTAACTGAATAATTTTTTTCAGATCCCTTCAAAGACTGCCTATGCTGATGCTGAGTGACTATCCCTGAGTAATTATCCTCTTCCTCCTCAATCATCACGCTGATAGCTTGTAAGAACATTTTTGGTTCTGGGCGCCACCACCAGTGCCTAAGGCACAATTTTTCAGCCCCTGTATAACAGGGGCGTGTAATTACAATTTTTGATGTAATACTTTGCAGCAGGGCTCGTTCCTGCATTCCAACTAGAGTGTCTGTGAGGGGTTGCAGTGTTGTGGCACCAGCACCAGTGCCTAAGGCCCAATTTTTCTGCCCCTGTCTAACAGGGGCGTGTAATTACAATTTTTGATGCAATACTTTGCAGCAGGGCTCGTTCCTGCGTTCCAACTAGAGTGTCTGTGAGGGGTTGCAGTGTTGTGGCACCAGCACCAGTGCCTAAGGCCCAATTTTTCTGCCCCTGTCTAACAGGGGCGTGTAATTACAATTTTTGATGCAATACTTTGCAGCAGGGCTCGTTCCTGCGTTCCAACTAGAGTGTCTGTGAGGGGTTGCAGTGTTGTGGCACCAGCACCAGTGCCTAAGGCCCAATTTTTCTGCCCCTGTCTAACAGGGGCGTGTAATTACAATTTTTGATGCAATACTTTGCAGCAGGGCTCGTTCCTGCGTTCCAACTAGAGTGTCTGTGAGGGGTTGCAGTGTTGTGGCACCAGCACCAGTGCCTAAGGCCCAATTTTTCTGCCCCTGTCTAACAGGGGCGTGTAATTACAATTTTTGATGCAATACTTTGCAGCAGGGCTCGTTCCTGCGTTCCAACTAGAGTGTCTGTGAGGGGTTGCAGTGTTGTGGCACCAGCACCAGTGCCTAAGGCCTAATTTTTCAGCTCCTGTTCAACAGGGGCATGTAATTACAATTCTTGATCTAATATTTCACAGCAGGGCCCTGTGAGGGCTTACAGTGTTTTGGCCACAGCAACACCTAAGGCCCAAATTTCTGCTGAGTATATAGGGCAGGACCCTACTTTCAAACATCTAACTTACAAACGACTCCTACTTGCAAACGGAAGGAGACAACAGGAAGTGAGATGAAATCTACCCCTAGGAAGGGAAATTCTCTCATGTAAGAGTTAATATGGGAAAACAATTTCTCCTTTCCACTGATGCTTTCCAATCCTTGTTCCACAAAAAAACCCAAATTTTCAAAAAACATTTTTCATTGGGACAAAAAAGTGAGGTGAAATCTTCTGAAGAGGAGGAAAGACGCAAAACAAATGTCACAGGGGTGATAACCCTTCCCTATGTTTTCCAAAAAGCTTAGAAAAGATTTTTTGGCTGGAGCTAAACACGTTAAAAATGTTCAAAATTACAAACAGATTCTACTTAACAACAAACCTACAGTCCCTGTCTTGTTTGCACCGCCTGTATACTGCTGTTCAGAGTATATAGGGACCTTTCCTTATTTTAATTTGGGTGCGGGGTTCCCCTTAATATCCATACAAGACCCAAAGGGCCTGGTAATGGACTGGGGGGTACCCATGCCGTTTGTCTCACTGATTTTCATCCATATTGCCAGGACCCGACATGACATTAAACCCGCAAGCAGTTTTAAATGAGATTTTTTCCTTTAAAAATGACATTTGGTGCAGGGACTGTTCTAAACATGGGAAACACGCGTCACTTTACAGGCATACTATAGACACCCCCCAGGTACGATATTTAAAGGAATATTTCACTTTTTTTTTTTTACTTTAAGCATCATTAAAATCACTGCTCCCGAAAAAACGGCCGTTTTTAAAAGTTTTTTTTGCATTGATACATGTCCCCTGGGGTAGGACCCGGGTCCCCACACCCTTTTTAGGACAATACCATGCAAATTAGCCTTTAAAATGAGCACTTTTGATTTCGAACGTTCGAGTCCCATAGACGTCAATGGGGTTCTAACGTTCGTGCGAACTTGCGGTCCGTTCGCGGGTTCTGGTGCGAACCGAACCGGGGGGTGTTCGGCTCATCCCTATTCCTGTTGTACAAGGATTGGTAATATTTGCTTAAAGCCTTGATATCTCTAAAGAACCATAGTGGCAATTAGAGGAGTTGGAAGAGTGGAAAGAAATTCTATTGACTTTTTTACTGCACAAAGTACAACTTGCCAGCACACCAGGAATCTTCCGTTGTTGTCCCAAGGTTTTTTTGCAGACAGATCACATCACAAAGACAAGTGCTGCACAGGCCCCACTGATCCTGAGCCTCCTGCCCAAATCTGCATTAATTTCTGCAATATAACACCTACTGGGCACATTTGAGTAAAAAGGAACTCGAGAGAAGCAGACTTGGGCTTAGGCGATCAAAGACGATAATGGATCTTCCAATCTCTTCTCAGGCCCTGTCACCACTCTTTGTTCTGGGCCTAGGTGACTAGCCTAAGGGATTAGTCCCTGATCTGGACATCACTGATTCCATCTTAAATCACATTCCATTCGACTTAGAAGAGGTATACACAGTCAGTGGGTTAAGCCATAGGGCTTGACTACCCTCACAGAATAGGAGGAGGAACAGCCTGCTGCCTCCATAGCGGTTGTACTGCCGCGCTGGTCACTCTAATTTCATTCATGGATCAAGCACCACAGAGGCGTATTACTGGCCAAGTTCGCCTTCAACTCGTCTGCTGAGAACCAAATAGCCTTGGCTACTGAAGTGAACCCCAACGCAGGCCACACCATATTCCCTAATGGTAGTATAAACCTTCATTTCCAAATCCATATTGCTGTTCCCATGCCTCTGCGAAGGCTATTGCATCATCCGCTGGCAGACCGGCACTTCTGGCCAGTCTGATGAAGATTACTTGGCTTGGCTAACTGCCTCTGCAGTAAAAGTTGGGCTTTACAGAGGGGGTCCTGCATCCTCTGCTAGCGTGAAGACACATCTGGCCAATCTGATGAACACTCATTGGCCTGCTGTTTTTAAGGCAGGAGGTACCCTTTAAACAAACTCAGCTGTTTGATTAGTTTAGTACCTGAGCGCTAGCGACTAGAGATCCACCCAGTCAGTTTGCACTTGAGTGAACACCTCTGCTTTTGTGTTTACTGCCGCCTGATACGCAACTTGGCACAGCATATTGGCGGGCGCGTCCAGCTAACTACACTCCCCATTCTGCCCAGGATGGTCCTTATTGGGATTTCAAAAACAGTAGTGAGGACAGGAACAATCAAAACTCAGCACCACATCCCATAAATTTATATGAACAGAAGAAGGGAAAATGGGGTTAAACAACCCCGGGACTTTTAAGGTGCCTTTACTCTAAGGTAGGTAGCATAGATAAACATGTACAACTTATCCATAAAAAGAGCTTTTTATTACAATTGGTACAAATTACACAACATGATTAAAAAAAAAAAAATGTATCTCAGTATCCACATCCAATGTTAGGCAGACAGTGGAAAAAATACCACTTAACCACTTGCCAACCGCCCCATAGCCAAATGACGGCTGCAGGGCGGCTGGATAACTCTGGGATCACGTCATATGACGTGATTCCAGAAAACTGCTCCCGCGCGCCCCCCTGGGGCGCGCACATGGGAACATCCGTGACCGCCGGGGCCTCTGGATCACGGTGATCGCGGCCGTTTACCATGTGATCGCTCCGTCAAATGACGGAGCGATCACATGTAAACAAACCGGCGTCATGTCATGACGCCGGTTCCTCCCTCCCCTCTCTGTACCGATCAGTACAGAGGGGGAGGGATCGGATGGGAGCCGCGCTGTGGGCTGGATGTGTAGTGCCCACAGTGCAGCTCAGTGACATGTACAGTCACATCCATCCATGCTCAGCCATCCCCCCCCCCCATGCTCTGCAATGACCCTGTGCAACCCTGTGCAATACTCTGCAACCCTGTGCAACCCTGTGCAATACTCTGCAACCCTGTGCAACCCTGTGCAATACTCTGCAATGATCCTGTGCAACCCTGTGCAATACTCTGCAACCCTGTGCAATACTCTGCAATGATCCTGTGCAACCCTGTGCAATACACTGCAACCCTGTGCAACCCTGTGCAATACTCTGCAATGATCCTGTGCAACCCTGTGCAATACTCTGCAACCCTGTGCAACCCTGTGCAATACTCTGCAATGATCCTGTGCAACCCTGTGCAATACTCTGCAACCCTGTGCTACCCTGTGCAATACTCTGCAACCCTGTGCAACCCTGTGCAATACTCTGCAATGATCCTGTGCAACCCTGTGCAATACTCTGCAACCCTGTGCAATACTCTGCAATGATCCTGTGCAACCCTGTGCAATACTCTGCAACCCTGTGCAACCCTGTGCAATACTCTGCAACCCTGTGCAATACTCTGCAACAGTGCTGGGACAAGGTCATTTGGTGCCCAGGGCGGAGATGGCAAACTGCGCCCCCCCCCGACCCCTGTTTTTCACAGATTTTCCCCGATGTGCACCTGCGGCGGCGCGCGGGGAGGAATTAAATAGGAGGACAAAAACTTTTATCTTAGATGTTTACACTTATACCCCTTTCACATTGGGGCACTTTGCAGGCGCTACTGCGCTAAAAACAGCACCTGCAAAACGCCCTGAAAGAGCCGCTACTGTGTCTCCAATGTGAAAGCCCCGAGAACTTTCACACTGGAGCGGTGCGCTGGCAGGACGGTAAAAAAAGTCCTGCTAGCAGCATCTTTGGAGTGAAGGAGTGGTGTGTAATGATGGTAAAGCAGCGCTAAAAATAGCTCAGTTTTACCACCGATGCCGCCCCTGCCCCAGTGTGAAAGGGGGCTTAAGGTTTTTAATGTAGAGCCTGGTGCAACTAATGCACAAAGGGCTTAATTAACTGTGACTGGTCACAAATGCATCAGTGAACAATGGCAATACATTAACCCCCCCCCCCCCCCCCCCATGCTGCATATTACAGAAATTAAAACTAGCATTGCTAATTAACCTCCCCTCAGCCTCCCCCCCTCCCCCATTCATGTATTATTCTGCTGCAGATTAATAAATGAACTGTCTGAATACGATTGGGGGAGGGGGGGAGGCTGAGGGGATGTTAATTACCAATGCTACCTATTTTTTAATTTCTGTAATATGCAGCATGGGGGGGGGGGGGGGTAATGTATTGCCATTGGTCACTGATGCATCAGTGACCAGTGGCAGTACATTAACCCCCCCCCCCCCCTCCCATGCTGCATATTACAGAAATTAAAAAATAGGTAGCATTGGTAATTAACCTCTCCTCAGCCTCCTCCCCTCCCCTCATCGGATTCAGACACTTTATTTTAATATCTGCAGATGGCATTGCATTTGTTATTATCTGTTTAGTGCTTACTTTTGTGTCTTGTCTTGTGTCCGTTGTGTGATATACACACTAGTTTGTTGGTTCCTCCTCGGTGGCTCCTCTAGGTTGCAGCTTCTGCAGCAGCTCTCTATCTCCTCCCATCCCGCCTCTGGCCATCAGTGATGTCACGCCGCCGGGACGGGACTACGAATCGCCTTCATAGGGGGAGAGAAGCGCTGACAGGGAAGGGGCTTGTGCAGTCTGTTTAGGCTTGTGCCGGGTGCAGGAGTGCACTCGGCACATAGTTACAGTACAGCTATTAGCAGCGCCGGCTGGTGTGTATGTACTACTATGATGAAGCACACTGCCAGCACTTCATCTGCGCCCCCCTCCCTTCAGCAAATTCTATCGCCCAGGGCATCCGCCCCTTCCGCCCCTGCCTTGTACCGGCTCTGCTCTGCAATGATCCTGTGCAACCCTGTGCAATACTCTGCAATGATCCTGTGCAAGCCTGTGCAATACTCTGCAATGATCCTGTGCAACCCTGTGCAATACTCTGCAATGATCCTGTGCAATACTCTGCAATGATCCTGTGCAACCCTGTGCAATACTCTGCAATGATCCTGTGCAACCCTGTGCAATACTCCGCCATGCCCCGCCATACTCCGCCATACTCCGGCATACCCCGGCATACTCCGCCATACCCTGCCATACCCCACCATACTCTGCGATACCCAGCCATACTTTGCCATGCTCAGCCATACTCGGCTATACTCTGCCATGCTCGGCCGTACTCGGCCTCTGTATGTGGCCAGGCTGTGGAAGTCTCACACACGTGGTATTGCCGTACTCAGGAGGAGTAGGAGAATCTATATTGGGGTGTCATTTTTGGTATGTACATGCTATGTGTTAGAAATATTGTATAAATGGACAACTTTGTGTTAAAAAAAAGTGTTTTAACCTCTTCCTGCCCGCCTTCCGTCATACGACGTCCTTGACTTTGTGCGGGTATATCTGAATGATGGGTGCAGCTACAGGCATCATTCAGATATCATCTTTTTCAGCCGGCGATTCCCTACACCATAAGAATGATCATAGCGGCTGTTCCACTGCTTGATCATTCTTACGGGAGGCGAGAGGGGATGCCCCCCCTCTCGCCGCCCTCAGGTGCTTCTACCGACTCAAAGCTACGATCGAAGCCAGGATCTTTTTTTTTTTTTTTTTTTTTTTTAATTTCAGGCTTCCCAGCCTAGAGGTGAGATGTGGGGTCTTATTGACCCCATATCTCTCTGTAAAGAGGACCTGTCATGCCATATTCCTATTACAGGGGATGTTTACATTCCTTGTAATAGAAATAAAAGTGATCAAAAAATTTATTTTTTGGAAAAAAGCCTCAAACTAAAATAAATAAAGTAAAATGAACAATAAAAAAAAAAAAAAAAAAATTCCCCGTGTCCCCGTGTGCTCGCAGTCAGAAGCGAACGCATACGTAAGTTGCGCCCACATATGAAAATGGTGTTCAAACCACACATGTGAGGTATCGCTGCGATCGGTAGAGCGAGAGCAATAATTTTGGCCCTAGACCTCCTCTGTAACTCACAACATGTAACCAGTAAAATTTTTTAAATCGTCTCCTATGGGGATTTTTAAGTAGCGAAGTTTGGCGCCATTCCACGAGCGTGTGCAATATTGAAGGGTGACATGTTGGGTATCTATTTACTCGGCATAACTTCATTATTCACATTATGTTTACTGTTTTGTTTTTTTTGAAAGCACAAAACTGTTTTTTTTTCAAACAAACGTGTTCGAAAAATTGCTGCGCAAATACCGTGAGAGATAAAGTTGCAACGACCGCCATTGTATTCTCTAGGGTCTTTGCTAAAAATATATATAATGTTTTGGGGTTCTATGTAATTTTCTAGCAAATAAATTATGATTTTTACATGTAGGAGAGAAATGTCAGAATTGGCCTGGGTGCTCCAGAATGCCTGAAGGTGCTCCCTGCATGTTGGGCCTCTGTATGTGGCCACGCTGTGTAAAAGTCTCACACGTGGTATCGCCATACTCAGGAGTAATAGCAGAATGTGTTTTGGGGTGTAATTTGTGGTATGCATATGCTGTGTGTGAGAAATAACCTGCTAATATGACAATTTTGTGAAAAAAAAAAAGAAAAAAAAAATCTTGATTTTGCAAAGAATTGTGGGAAAAAATAACAACTTCAAAAAACTCACCATGCATCTTTCTAAATACCTTGGAATGTCTTCTTTCCAAAAAGGGGTCATTTGGGGGGTATTTATACTTTTCTGGCATGTTAGGGTCTCAAGAAATGAGATAGGCAGTCAGTACTTCAGGTGTGATCAATTTTCAGAGATAGGCACCATAGCTTGTGGACTCTATAACTTTCACAAAGACCAAATAATATACACCGATTTGGGTTATTTTTACCAAAGATATGTAGCGGTATACATTTTGGCCAAAATATATGAAGAAAAAATTACTAATTTGCAAAATTTTATAACAGAAACGAAGAAAAATGCATTTTTTTACAGAATTTTCGGTCTTTTTTCTTTTATAGCGCAAAAAATAAAGAACCCAGCGGTGATTAAATACCACCAAAAGAAAGCTCTATTTGTGTGAAAAAAAGGACAAAAAAAATCATTTGGGTACAGTGTTGCATGACTGAGTAATTGTCATTCAAAGTGTGAGAGCACCGAAAGCTGAAAATTGGTCTGGTTATTAAGGGAGTTTAAGTGCCCAGTGGTCAAGTGGTTAATAGATACCACTCAACATGTTTCGCTCATTTGGAGCTTCCTCAGGAGTTTTGGTATAGATTATGGTATACTAGAAATGATAAGAAAAACACGGATAACATATCATATTACATCATAAAATCTACAATCTAGAATATATAGGTGTATGTATGGATAGCATGTCATATGAGACTATGAACAGCTGAAAGAATCAGAAAATATCAAACGACAATCAAAAAATCAATCCATCAAAATCAAATAATCTGACCAGGCTGCCTGAGACGAAATACAAATTAGATTGGTAAAAGAGTATTGCCGATGAATAACATCAGAGAAACAAGACATCGAGTAGGTCACTCAAACAAAAGTTCCCGTCCATTATGGACACAGAACGACAAAGAATTAGTTTATCCTTAGAGCCCTTGCACACTGGGGCGGTTTGCAGGCGCTATTGCGCTAATAATAGCGCCTGAAAACCGCCCAGAAAGTGCCGCTCCTTGCATTCCAGTGTGAAAGCCCCGAGGGCTTGCACACTGGAGCGATGCGCTGGCAGGACGGTAAAAAAAGTCCTGCTAGCCGCATCTTCGGAGCGGTGAAGGAGCGGTGTGTATACCGCTCCTTTACCGCTCCTGCCCATTTAAATCAATGGGACGGCGCGGCTATACCGCCGGCAATGCGCCTCTGCAGAGGCGCTTTGCGGTGGTATTTAACCCCTTCTCGGCCGCTAGCGGGGGGTAAAACCGCCCCGCTAGCGGCCGAATACCGACGGTAAAACGCCGCTAATAATAGCGGCGTTTTACCGCCGACGCCGCCCCCCGCCCCAGTGTGCAAGGGCTCTTAAAGATTATTTGATTTTGATGGATTGATTTTTTTGATTTTCGTTTGATATTTTCTGATTCTTTCAGCTGTTCATAGTCTCATATGACATGCTATCCATACATACACCTATATATTCTAGATTGTAGATTTTATGATGTAATATGATATCTTATCAGTGTTTTTCTTATCATTTCTAGTATACCATAATCTATACCAAAACTCCTGAGGAAGCTCCAAATGAGCGAAACATGTTGAGCGGTATCTATTAAGTGGTATTTTTTCCACTGTCTGCCTAACATTGGATGCGGATACTGAGATACATTTTTTTTTTTAATCATGTTGTGTAATTTGTACCACTTGTAATAAAAAATCTCTTTTTATGGATAAGTTGTACATGTTTATCTATGCTACCTACCTTAGAGTATAAGCACCTTAAAAGTCACGTAGTTGTTTAACCCCATTTTCCCTTCTTCTGTTCTTATTGTGATTTCCTTTAGTCTGCCCCTTCTGGCAGCACTTTGAAAGTAAAGCAGTTTTTAGAGCCAAACAGGACCTGTCACCTGTTGGAAGAACAGGTTGCCACTTTTCCTTTGGGGAGTGGTGCTGGTATTTAAGGGCTGGAGAGTTTTACTATCCATACTGCCCACGCGCTCTTTTATTTTTTTATGATAGCATACCTACCTGATCCTCGCCTTATTGATCGTGGCTGGTCTCTGGGTAAGCTTATGGCTCCAGATATGAGCTGCAGGTTTGTGGTCATAATAAATACCTGGAAGTACTTGCTAGGACATCCCCTTAATACAACATCAGTGGCCATCCACACACCCATTTGCAGACATTGAAGCAGCAAATGGACCTGTATGCTGTGAGCAAGGGTTAAACCCTTAGACAGGAGCAATTATAGATAGTAATGTAATAAACCAATTACTTAAAGCACCGTAACTTAAGCAGAACGCTGAATTTTCACGCTGACGTTTAGACATAATAGGTTAATGCAGAGCAATCATTAAACACATTGAACCCAAAAGCAGACCTTAACCACCTCCGGACTGCCCACCGTCGTTATACGTCGGCTGTTTAAGGAGGAGTATCATTGATATGGCAGCTGCTAGCTGCCATAATCCCGGTATCCTCTTCTTCAGTGAGCGGTGCTGTTTAAGATAACAGTGGTCTCTGCAGCGGATTCACCACAGGATCACATTTATCGCCGGTGGGAGAGGGCCCCCCCCCCACGCTCCGGTGCCCTCCGCCGCTTACCGGAGCCGGTGGCAGTGGCGGAGGCGAACAGATCCTTCTTGTAGCCTGATATGGAAACGAGTGAGCGGAAAATGGCCCCCACCCGTCTCCATATCATTGCAGGGCGGAAGCAATGTCAAAACATCACTTCCGCCCATAGCTCTTAAAGGGCCATTTTTTTTTTTTCATTTTTTTTAAATAACAAAACAATTTTTTTTTATTGCATTTTAGTGTAAATATGAGATGTGAGGTCTTTTTGACCCCAGATCTCATATTTAAGAGGTCCTGTCATGTTTTTTTTTTTTCCTATTACAAGGGATGTTTACATTCCTTGTAATAGGAAAATAAAAGTGACGCATTTTTTTTTAAAAAAAAAGCAGTGTAAAAATAAAAAATAAAAGGTAAACTAAATAAGGAAAAAAAATAAATATTTTAAACATGCTCCGTCCCGCCGAGCTCGTGTGCAAACGTGAACGCATACGTGAGTAGCGCCCGCATATGAAAACTGTATTCATAGTTACATAGTAGGTAAGGTTGAAAAAAGACACAAGTCCATCAAGTCCAACCTATGTGTGTGATTATTCAAACCACACTTGTGAGCTATCACCGCGATCGGTAGAGCGAGAGCAATAATTCCAGCCTTAGACCTCCTCTGTAACTGAAAACATGCAACCTGTAGCATTTTTTTTTAAACGTCGCCTATGGAGATTTTTAAGGGTAAAAAAGTTTGTCGCCATTCCAGGAGCGGGCGCAATTTTGAAGCGTGACATGTTGGGTATCAATTTACTCGGCGCAACATTATCTTTCACAATATAAAAAAAATTTATATAATTCAAAAAAGTGTATTTTTTCCAAAAAAAGTGCGCTTGTTATGCCCCGTACACACGGTCGGATTTTCCGATGGAAAATGTCCGATCGGAGCGTGTTGTTGGAAATTCCGACCGTGTGTGGGCTCCATCGGACATTTTCCATCGGATTTTCCGACACACAAAGTTTGAGAGCAGGATATAAAATTTTCCGACAACAAAATCCGTTGTCGGAAATTCCGATCGTGTGTACACAAATCCGAAGGACAAAGTGCCACGCATGCTCAGAATAAATAAAGAGATGAAAGTTATTGACCACTGCCCCGTTTATAGTCCCGACGTACGTGTTTTACGTCACCGCTTTCAGAACAATCGGATTTTCCGACAACTTTGTGTGACCGTGTGTATGCAAGACAAGTTTGAGCCAACATCCGTCGGAAAAAATCCTGGGATTTTGTTGTCGGAATGTCCGAACATAGTCCGACCGTGTGTACGGGGCATAAGACCGCTGCGCAAATATGTTGTGACGCAATTTTGAAGCGTGACATGATGGGTATCAATTTACTCGGCGTAACATTATCCTTTCACAATATAAAAAAAAAAGTGGGCTAACTTTACCGTCATCTAATTTTTTTAATTCAAAAAAGTGTATTTTTTCCAAAAAAAGTGCGCTTGTAAGACCGCTGTGCAAATACGGTGTGACAGAAAGTATTGCAACAACCGCCATTTTGTTCTCTAGGGTGTTAGAAAAAAACAAAAACAATGTATAATGTTTGGGGGTTCTAAGTAATTTTCTAGCAAAAAAACCCCTTTTTTTAACTTGTAAACAACAAATCTCAAAAAGAGGCTCGGTCACGCATAGCAGAAACACAATGCATAGCAGTGGCATCCATACTGAAGCGTTACTCTGTCATAAGCAGCGCAGTGAAGGGTTAATATACCTGGCAGGATCACCTACCCTAGGCGACTGCCCTGTAAAAGTTATAAAACAGCAAATCCAAGCATCAGAGCATTGACACAGTGATCCCCAATCTGTAAAGCCAGGCATTGCTGAGTTAATAGCATACCTCCCAAATTTTTTGAGATGGGAATGAGGGACATCTACTAGCAGAAGTATGTAGGCATAGGACACACCCCCTGCCACGCCCCCTTAAAGGAGAATTAACCAAAAAAAAAAAGTTAATTAAATCCACAACAGCTTTTTTTTACTACTACTATTCCTTTATATTGGCTTTAAAAATTTACAAATGCAGCAATTTAGAATTTGGATGAAATGTTTAGTACTGGGAAACAGTTTTTGAAAGATAAAAAGTGCATTTTATATACTACTATATAGGTCAGAGCAAAATGAGGGACAAATGAGGAGGAATGAGGGACAGAGGGACATTGCTCCAAATCAGGGACAGTCCCTCGAAATCCGGGACAGTTGGGAGCTATGAAAGACTCAACTTTGTAGCAAACACCTGATATATCAGTTCATTAGTAGTCCTGCAGACAAACAAAACCTATCAAGCAAAATGAAACAGACACAACTATACACAGCCGTTTAACCTACTTTGGCAGCTTGTATATTAACAGCATAATAATTCAGACACACCATGACAGTCCATGGAAATCTTACCTGCTTTATGCAACACCCTTTCCTGACTGGTTCTAAGGGGGGGATGGAAGAGGCTCCATTCCTGAACAGGTGGCCACCAATCCATTCCCAGGCCGCCGCCTGGGGCTCCCACCCACTACTACAGCAGGCCTACCCCAACCTCATCTTGCTGCTCCCTGCCGACTGAAAGCCCACAGTCCAGCCACAGGAAGCAGACAAGGAGACATTTTGGAAGGGGGCAGCCCTGACAACAACAAAAAAAAAAAATACCAGGATCTTTGCAAGAGAAACTAACATACCCAAACCCATAGCTCCCAACTGTCCCTGATTTTGAGGGACTGTCCTCGATTTGGAGCAATGTCCCTCTGTCCCTCATTCCTCCTCATTTGTCCCTCATTTTGATCTGATCTATATAGTTGTATATAAAATGCACTTTTTATCTTTCAAAAAGTGTTTCCCGGTGCTAAACCTTTCATCCACATTTCTAAATTGCGGCATTTGTACATTTTAAAAGCCAATATAAAGGAATAGTAGTGGTAAAAAAAGTCCTTGTGGCTTTATTTAACCTTTTTTTTGGTTGATTCTTCTTTAAGGGGGTGTGGCAGGGGGCGTGTCCTATGCCTACATACGTTTGTTAGTAGGTGTCCCTCATTCCCATCTCAAAATATTGGGAGGTATGCCAAAGCCAAAAATGTGTGTGTGTGGGGCCACAACTCACCAGGAAGGAGAGACTGGATCAGTCCCAACCCAACCACAAGGCAGAACGATTTTACCTGCATCCAGAGACCAGTATCCCAGCCCCCCCAGTATCCGGACCTGAGGGGGGTCTCCCTCGTATGGAAGTTTTAGAACCGAACAGAGGGGCTTCATCACAGAAAAGAGGCTGAACTGGTACGGCTGGCCAGATGAATCCGGCAAGGTGAGGGCAAAAATAAAAATCTTCCTTGATTATAGCTATAACCAGTTGAGCATTTAATGAACAAAAAGAGAATGCCGCCTGGGGGGAAGTAACTCATTTATATATAGTATAACCAGTCCTGATTGGGCGAGGGTCAGAGCCTATCCCATTCGTGTATGCTGTCACGCTTGTATCAGCAAATTATTTTTCACAATATAAAAAAAAACTGGGCTAACTTTACTGTTTTCTTATTTTTTAAAGTGGAGGTCCACCCTAAAAAAACAAAAATTCCTAAAAAAATGGAGGAAAATGTTTTTTTTTTTTAACTCACGTGAAATGGCTGTTGCTAGGCAGTCTTCCTAATCTGCCTCTTCCTACGCCGCGGTGATCTTCAGTCTTCTGCTCCCCGCGTTGTCTTCTGGGGAATGGGGCGCGGTGTGTTATGGGAACTGTATGTGTCCCACAACACATCGCGTCCCATTCACAAAGCGCTGCACGACCCGCGCATGTGCAGTAGGAAACGGGCAGTGAAGCCGTAAGGTTCCACTGCCTGTTTCCCTTAGTTAGGATGGCGGCGCCGGGACCCGAGAGCCGAGGGACGGGTCGGCCTCGGGCGCCCGACATCGCGGGTACCCTGGACAGGTAAGTGTGCTTATTTAAAGTCAGCAGCTACAGTGTTTGTAGCTGCTGACTTTAAAAAAAAAAAATTCCCGGCCGGAATCCCGCTTTAAGTAAAAAAAAAGTGTATTTTTTTCCAAAAAGATTTTGCGCTTGTAAGACCGCTGTGCAAATACGTTGTGACATAAAGTATTGCAATGACCGCTATATATATATATATATATATATATATATATATATATATATATATATATATATATATGTAATGTTTGGGGGTTCTAAGTCATTTTCTAGCAAAAATAAACAGATTTTAACTTGTAAACAACAAGTGTCAAAAAAGAGGCTTGGTCCTTAAAGAGGTTGTAATTTCTCGTGTTTTTTCACCTTAATGCATCCTATGCATTAAGGTGAAAAAACACCTGTCAGTCACCGCCCCCCCCCCCCCGTTTTACTTACCCGAGCCCCTTCATCTCTTTGGCGGGGACGCGCTGTCCCTCTCTCCACGGGGTCCCGGCTCTTGATTGGAAAGATTGATAGCAGCGCAGCCATTGGCTCCCGCTGCTGTCAATCAAGTCCAATGATGCAGTGGGCGGAGCCGAGTCCGGCACTCATGTCTATGGACACAAATGCTGGACTCGGGAACACGCCCGGAAGGTAATCCCCCCCCCCATAGAGCGCTTCTCTTAGGGGGTTATCTGATGCATGGAGGAGCCACGAGAGCCACCGAGGGACCCCAGAGGAGAAGGATCGGGGGCCACTCTGTGCACAACGAGCTGCACAGTGGAGGTAAGTGTGATATGTTTGTTATTTAAAAAAAAAAAACGATCCTTTACAATCACTTTAAGTGGAGGGCCCTAGACAAGATGAAATGAAATGTCACAATAAAATCTCAATATATTCACTGAGCTCTGGAGAAAATGCAACTTCCCTTGCAGAACAATTTGCCGAATCAACCCAAAAGCATTTACAGCCATCATACAAAATATAAAACACAATCCAGTTAATACATGTATTTTATTTAGCAATTCTAAGGCTGGATCATTCTAATCAACATTTCTTGTATATTCCCATCACATGTATTCTAACCGAGGAAAAGCCAGCCCTACGTATTTGTAACATTTTGTTTTCCGCGCGATACCCCGGCTCCGGCTCTGCCATGGTTACAGGACGACAAATGACTTTCGAAGGTTGTTTTTCCTATTTTTTATTTATTTTTTTCCCTTCCTTCTTGTAAGCCTTGTTTCTGTTTTATTGATGAAGTAATCACCAGTCAAATTACCGCTGGGATTTGATTGTCAAACAAATTTTGATCAACATTATTTTCTAAGCTCCCCGGTACATGTGGAAAAATCAGGTCCAATCCCAAAACGACAGGAAAAGCTCCGAGCAAAGAGCCTGATTTACATTTCATTTACCAGTCACGCTAGGAGAAGCGGTTTAACGGCTTCGTATTGAATTCTCTCCAATAAAACCGGCGCCAATAAACCATCAAGATCTGGTGATTTTCTCTTACTTTGTCCAGTCTGGGGATTTTGTATTAGAGAATATTGCTACTATTAGAAACAAAAAAAAAAGACTGGCCTGAGTCCTGACCTCAACCGAAAAGAAAACCAAAAGAAAATATAAAATAACAATACATTGTTTTTCTTTTTTTTGTAACTGTTGCAGTTTACTTTATACTGAAACTAGTTTATATTTCTTCCCGGTAAGTAGCAAACACTGCATAAGCCTATTGACACAGAAATCTATGAAGCTTATGTAGAAAGCGGCTTTATTTTCAGACGCTTTTAACCACTTGCCTCCTGGAAGATTTAACCCCCCCCCCCCTTCATTAGCCATTTTTTGCTAATCGCCACTGCGTTATTTTAACTGACAATTGCGCGATCATGCAACGCTTTACCCAAGTAAAATGTATGCCCTTTTATCCCCATAAATAGAGCTTTCTTTTGGTGGTATTTAAACACTATTACTTTTTTTTTCTTTTTTTATGCTTTAAACAAAAATAAGACACAATTTTGAAAAAAAAAAAGAGAGAGCTGGGGCTTACTACTGAGTGGGGCATCAGCAGAGTTGGTGGCAGTTGCGGCCCGTGCATTGTGGGGCCCCTCCCCCCAACACCACCCTCTCTATCCATGTGCCCGGCACCTTTCAGGACGCCGGGCGCATGAATTACAATTTGCGGGGATAGGCGGGGGGGGGGGTGAGTACTTTGAAGCCCCCGATTAGAGCCAGAGGCTCTAATAGGCTTTAAAATAGGGTGGGCTGGTGGGCGCAGAGCACACCCAGGTGTGTTTTAACAGCAAATTAATATTCGCTGGTGCAACACTGATCCTCCTCCCGGCCAATCAGGATCCTATTTGACGCCTAGCGCCGGGAGGAGCCGAGAGGAGATGCTCCAGGAGAGGACACCGGAGCAGCTTTCCACGAGCCCGCCACGCTTAAGGACAGGGGCGACCACGCTGGAAGATGGAAGATGGCCGCATCAGCTCTGCACTCCATAAAGACCCGAGAGCTGCTTTTACCGCCAGCATCCAGGGTAAGGGCTGACCGGCAGACAGCGGGGCGGGGGGGGGGGTTGCTGGGGGTGTTAGTACTGCACAGTGCAGGGGAAAAACCTACCAGCCGCCACTGGTTGAGGAGATCTGCTGAACGAGGGTACTAATAAGCTGGGGATCTGCTGAACGAGGGTACTAATAAGCTGGGGATCTGTTAAACAGGAGTACTAATAAGCTGGGGATCTGCTGAACGAGGGTACTAATAAGCTGGGGATCTGTTAAACAGAAGTACTAATAAGCTGGGGATCTGAGGAACGGGGGTACTAATAAGCTGGGGATCTGCTGAACGAGAGTACTAATAAGCTGGGGATCTGAGGAACGGGGGTACTAATAAGCTGGGGATCTGAGGAACGGGGGTACTAATAAGCTGGGGATCTGAGGAACGGGGGTACTAATGAGCTGGGGTTCTGAGGAACGCGGGTACTAATAAGCTGGGGATCTGAGGAATGGGGGTACTAATGAGCTGGGGATCTGAGGAACGGGGGTACTAATAAGCTGGGGATCTGAGGAATGGGGGTACTAATGAGCTGGGGATCTGAGGAACGGGGGTACTAATAAGCTGGGGATCTGAGGAACGGGGGTACTAATAAGCTGGGGATCAGAGGAATGAGGGTACTAATGAGCTGGGGATCTGAGGAACGGGGGTACTAATAAGCTGGGGATCTGAGGAACGGGGGTACTAATGAGCTGGGGATCTGAGGAACGAGGGTACTAATAAGCTGGGGATCTGCTGAACGAGGGTACTAATAAGCTGGGGATCTGAGGAACGGGAGTACTAATGAGCTGGGGATCTGAGGAATGAGGGTACTAATAAGCTGGGGATCTGCTGAACGAGGGTACTAATAAGCTGGGGATCTGCTGAACGAGGGTACTAATAAGCTGGGGATCTGCTGAACGAGGGTACTAATAAGCTGGGGATCTGCTGAACGAGGGTACTAATAAGCTGGGGATCTGCTGAACGAGGGTACTAATAAGCTGGGGATCAGAGGAACGGGGGTACTAATGAGCTAGGGATCTGCTGAACAAGGGTACTAATAAGCTGGGGATCTGCTGAACGAGGGTACTAATAAGCTGGGGATCTGAGGAACGGGGGTACTAATGAGCTAGGGATCTGAGGAACGGGGGTACTAATAAGCTGGGGATCTGCTGAACGAGGGTACTAATAAGCTGGGGATCTGAGGAACGGGGGTACTAATGAGCTGGGGATCTGCTGAACAAGGGTACTAATAAGCTGGGGATCTGAGGAACGGGGGTACTAATAAGCTGGGGATCTGAGGAACGGGGGTACTAATAAGCTGGGGATCTGAGGAAGGGGGGTACTAATGAGCTGGGGATCTGCTGAACGAGGGTACTAATAAGCTGGGGATCTGCTGAACGAGGGTACTAATAAGCTGGGGATCTGCTGAACGAGGGTACTAATAAGCTGGGGATCTGCTGAACGAGGGTACTAATAAGCTGGGGATCTGCTGAACGAGGGTACTAATAAGCTGGGGATCTGAGGAACGGGGGTACTAATGAGCTGGGGTTCTACTGGGCCTCTTTAAAACAGATTGGAAATCAACACACACATTTGCCAAGCTTCATTAAAGCTTTACTGAAGCATCTTTAAAAAGACATCAAAAAAGCATGTTGAAGCGGTAGGCGCTTTAATGTGTTTTAAAATCAAAGCGAAGTGTAAATGAGCCCTTACCACTATAACAGTAAAGAACCCCTTACATATCTCCCAGCTGTCCCTGATTTTGAGGGACTGTCCCTGATTTGCAGCAATGTCCCTCTGTCCCTCATTCCTCCTCATTTGTCCCTCATTTTGGTCTGATCTATATAGATGTATATAAAATGCACTTTTTATCTTTCAAAAAGTGTTTTCCAGCGCTAAACCTTTCATCCAATTTCTAAATTGCTGCATTTGTACATTTTAAAAGCCAATATAAAGGAATAGTAGTGGTAAAAAAAAGCACTTGTGGATTTAATTAACTTTTTTTGGGTTAATTCTCCTTTAAGGGGGTGTGGCAGGGGGGCGTGTCCTATGCCTACATACCTTTGTTAGTAGGTGTCCCTCATTCCCATCTCAAAATGTTGGGAGGTATGCCCTTACACAGGGGGTTCCCGACCGTCTCACGCAGATATACTGCGGCACAATGGCTCTCCTGGGCGAAATCCGGAATGGGTACGTCCTTCCCCTTAGTGGCCGCTGCACGGTGGGGGAACCGATGCGCGTGGCCGGCGGGTACGATCGCGGGCACGAGCGCCAGATCGGGGATTTGTGTGTGTAAACACACAAATCCCTGTGCTATCAGGGCAGAGCAGACATGTTGTTTGTTTCTACTAAGTAGGAACAGCGATATGTCTCCTCACCTAGTAAGTCCTAGCCCCATACAGTTAGAACACATACACTGAGGGAACACACATTTAACCCCTTGATCGCCCCCTACTGTTAACCCCTTCCCTGCCAGTGACCTTTATACAGTAATCAGTGCATTTTTATAGCACTGATCGCTGTATAAATGTCAATGGTCCCAAAGATGTGTCAGAAGTGTCCGATGTGTCCGCCACAATGTCACAATACCGCTAAAAATCGCAGATCACCGCCATTACTAGTAAAAAAAATAAATAATAAAAATGCCATAAATATTTCCCATAGTTTGCAGACGCTATAACTTTTGCGCCAACCAATGTATAAGCTTATTGCGATTTTTTTTTTTTTTTTACCAAAAATATGTAAAAGAATATATATCGGCCTAAACTGATGAAGAATTAAAAAAAAAAAATTGGGGGATAGTTATTATAGCAAAAAGTTTTAAAAAATTGTCGCTCTTTTTTTGTATATATCACAAAAAATAAAAAACGCAGAGGTGATCAAATACCACCAAAAGAAAGCTCTATTTGTGGGGAAAAAAAAGGACGCACATTTGGTTTGGGTACAGTGTCGCACGACAGCGCAATTGTCGACGCAGTGCCAAATTGTAAAAAGTGCTCTGTTAGGAAGGGGGTAAGATCTTCCGGGGCTGAAGCGGTTAAACGGCCAGATGGCGAAGTAAAAGCAACACACATTGCACCTTGTTAGGCACACAGTTAACCCCTTGATTGACCCTAGATGTTACCCCCTTCCCAGCCAGTGTCATTAGCAGGACCGTCTTTTATATTAATTGGACCCTGGGCAAAAATTTTCTTGCCCCCCCCCCCCCCCCCCATGCAATTTTACTCATCACCTGCTCGGAGACATACAATAAATAGCATCTAGACCTAAAATCAGTTTACTGTATCAGATCAGGCAGTGATTGGGATTAGTTGCCAGAGGTTACAGCATATCATTACCGCTTACTGACTGGTTGCTAGAGGTTACAGCACACATTAAGCCTCACTGATTAATTGCTAGAGGTTACAGCACATGGTTTCTGCTTGTTGATTGGTTGCTAGAGATTACTGTACAGTAATATTGCTCACTTATTGGTTTCTATAGGTTACAGCACATCTCCTCACTGCAGGGGGGCATGATATACATATGAATGCCGCCTTTATTTACATATCAATGCCGCCGGCCTTAGCTATTTCCATATGAATGCAGCTGCTATTTACATATGATTGACAGTTATTTACATGTAAACACAGGGTCTGCAGGTGAGTCATCTGTACACAGCAATAGGGCAGAGCTGGGCAGCATTAGTAGCAGCACTTCACACTGAGATATCGGGACACAGCACAGGACTAAAACTTCAAGGGACAAGGGAATTTAAATTGGGAGAGTTGGCAAGTATGAGGCAGCTGCTTTGGGCCCCACAACAATGACAGGGCCCAGTGCAGCTGCCCCTTAAAGACGGCCCTGGTCATTAGTACCGTGACAGTGCATAGTATTATCACTGATCAGTTCATCAGTGATGTCAGTTAGTGACCCTCCCAGATAGTGTCTGTTAGCGCCAGATTGCCCGCCACCCTGTCACAGTCACACTATAAGTCGCTGATTACTGCCATGACAGTATAGAATCTAATGCTGTGTAAATTCCAATATACTGTATATATACCATATTTTGTAGACAGTATAACTTTCACACAAACCAATCAATATTTCATTTTTTTTTTAATTTCTTATTGCATATGTTTTGTAGCAGAAAATAAAAAAATATTGTTTTTTTTTTTTCAAAATGTTTGGTCTTTTTACATTTATATAATAAAAAAGTAAAAAAACAAAAAAAAAAAAAACATTGGTGCTCAAATATCACTAAAAGATATCTCTATTTGTGTGAAAATTTGTCTTTTGGGTACATGACATGGCATGACAGCATAATTGCCAGCTAAAGTAGCGCAGTGCTGAATAGCAAAAAATGCCCTGGACACGAAGGGGGTAAAACCTTCGGGAGCTGAAGTGGTTAATTGACACTGAGCAGTCTTCGCACCCATTAGATGCAGAGAACCATCTATCAGTAGAGTTTTTTTTTTATGTAAAGTGTCCAATTAAAAAATGACAAGTGTCTCTCCTGTGTGGACACAGAGACTGGTGTCTCCTTTGCTCCTGAAGACAAGAAGATACCAGGGATGACGGTATGAATGTTCAGTGCTGCAAGACGATCAATACAAAGCCGTGCACTGCACAGGTATACAGAGAAGAGTGATAGAGATCAGCAAAGCAAGACCATTCTCTATCACTGAAGCCTCAGCCGGTCTCATACATAAACCAGAACCTGACAACTATGAACTGCTCAGAGCAGTAAGGAGATAAATATCCGAACCAGCTCACCCCTCCATCAGTGTCCCCCACCCAATCAATGCGCCCAGCCCCTAATCTACATGCAGGGCGCCCGCACGCGTGGATTTCAACTGTTTTTTTGGAAGTACGTGACTAGCGCCTGAGGCTCTAATTGGCTTAAAAAAAGGGTGGGTTCAGGGCACAGACCACTGCACCCAGAGCTCACCCAGTTGTGTGACATTAGCCAATTATTATTGGCTAATGTCTTCCCGGTTCTCCTCCCGGGCCAATTAGGAAGCGGGTCCTGAGACCCGATTGGCCAAGAGTCCTAAAATCTTAGGACTCCCGGACAATTAGGAAGCGGGTCCTTAGACCCGATTGGCGGGGAGTCCTAAGATTTTAGGACTCTTGGCCAATTGGGTCTCAGGATCCACTTCCCAATTGGCCCGGGAGGAGAACCGGGAAGACATTAGCCAATAATAATTTGCTAATGTCACACAACTGGGTGGGCTCTGGGCGCAGTGGTCTGTGCCCTGAGCCTACCCTTATTTTAAGCCAATTAGAGCCTCAGGCTCTAGTCACGTACTTCCAAAAAAACAGTTGAAATCCACGCATGCGGGCGCCCTGCATGTAGATTAGGGGCCGGGCGCATTGATTGGGGGCGCCACTGATGGAGGGGTGAGCTGGTTCGGATATTTGTCTCTTTACTGCTCTAAAATCTTAGGACTCCCGGCCAATCGGGTCTAAGGACCTGCTTCCTAATTGTCCGGGAGTCCTAAGACCCCATTGGCCGGATTCCAGGGCTACTGATTGGCCGGGAGGAGACCGCTGGGACTCGGGGAGAGAGATGCAATGATGAAGGTGATTGTGGGGCTGGCAGGCAACAGGCAAGCAAGCGAAGCTGCGATCGACAGGGGGGGGGTCGTTGGTTAGCGCCTATCAATGGAGTGACGGGGGGCGGGAGGGGGGTTTGGTGGTGGTCGGATGGCTGGCTTGGCTAGCTGGCTGGCTGGAGGCCAGATAGTAGGATTTCCAACAAACCCCCAATGACTATTTTCCCTAGGATCCCAGGATCTTATAGGCAGATTAACAAGGCCATCCTTTAGGGTTGCCACTTCCTCCCGAACACATATGAATTACACGGGTTCTGAGGCTAATTTAATGGAGATAAGGCACCCAGTGAGTTTAATTACCACCTTAATCAGCCACAGAACCTGTGTAATTACTGTGTGTTTGGGTTTAAAGGGATGAGGTGGCAACCTTACTGACCTCTGATTTAGTATTAGCTAGTAGAGTTATAGCCAGACAATGGTGCAAGACAGGCCCTCCTTTACTCTACAAGTGGGAATGAGAGATGGACTTAGTGAAATTAAACTGATGCTCTCAAAGGGCAAAATTACAATGGATAGTCTTAATGTGGCGTGGTTTACTTGGCTTCATTTCAGATGTTCTGCTGACCGTGCTCCATGTTTGTCCAGTCAGGTACTGGCATAATACTTCTTTAAGTAATGTTTGGCAGAACTGTGCCAAACTGTTGTAGGATGGTGTCAGGGCTGGGCTCCCAGCCCTCCCTTCTCTGTGCTTAGGTTGCTCAGCTTTCGGTTATATGCCAGCACTCATCGTTCCACAGTGGCTCACCTGGTGATCATTTCCTGCTCGTCAGTCCAGCCTACAGCCAGCCCCTTCTGGCTATTTAAATTGTCTGGCTAATTCCTTCCATGCCTTCACCTTGGTCAATCATTTCTAGAGACTCTCTGCTGTGTTCCTGTTGAAGACTTGCCTGGATGATGTCCCTTCTAGTTCCTGTTCCTGTCTGCTGCCTTTGACTACGTTGATCTCTGGCTTCCTGATTTACTGGCTTGTTCTGACCACCCGCTTTGGCTACCGAACCCCGGCTATGTTTTGACTACATTTACTATTTGTATCATTTTTACCATTTTATTAAAAGGTGTGATTTTTACTGCATTTTCTGTCTTTGTCTGATTCATGGTTCCTGACAGATGGTCCAGTACGTTCACATGCTGTGCTCCCATTGACTTTTACCTCAGGTGTTGGAGAAAGAGTGCCCAAATCCAGAGACACAGAGTGTAATGCCCCGTACACATGAGCAGAATTTCCGTCGGAAAAAACTTGGATGGTTTTTCCGCCGGAATTCCACTCAAGCTTGGCTTGCATACACACGGTCACACAAAAGTTTGCTGAACTTTTGACCATCAAGAACGCGGTGACGTACATCACTACGACGAGCCGAGAAAATGAAGTTTGATGCTTCTGAGCGCGCATCGAATTGTTTCCGAGCATGCGTGTTTTTTGCGGGTCGGAATTGCATACAGACGAACTGAATTTTCGGCAAGAACTTTTTCCGTCGGAAAAATGGGCAGCACTGTCTCTGCAGTACATTATGGCATTGGCATGTCCCGCTGTCAAGTCGCTGATCGCCACTATTACTAGTAAAAATAAATAAAAAATACATAAATACATCACATAGTTTGTAGACGCTATAACTTTTGTGCAAACCAATCAGTAAACGCTTTTTGGTATATATATATATATTTTTTTTTTTACAAAAAATATGTTGCAGAATACATATTGGCCTAAACTATTGAAGAAATTCGATTTGTTACATATTTTATTGGATATGTTTTATTGCAGAAAGTAAAAATTATTATTTTCTTTCAAAATTTTTTTTTATTTTTTTGTTTAGAAACGCAAAAAGTAAAAACCGCAGAGGTGACCAAATACCACCAAAAGAAAATGAATATCACTTGTAGACAGACCTGCACTTTGTTTCAAGGCGGGGTCTGGGGAGGGGCCAGGGGCAGAGCCAGGGGTGGGGCTGAAGGAGGAACCATCAGGTAGGCTGTACGGGGCCCCATGATTTCTATCAGCGGCCCTGGCACCCGGTGTGGTCATCTGCTTCAAGGTTTGATGTGTTGTGTGTTCAGAGATGGTATTCTGCATACCTTTGGTGTAATGAGGGGTTATTTGAGTTACTGTTGCCTTTCTATCATCTCCAACCAGTCTGCCCATTCTCGTCTGACCTCTGACATCCACAAGGCATTTTCCTTCACACAACTGCCGCTCACTGGATATTTTCTCTTTTTCCCACCATTCGCTGTAATCCCGAGAGATGATTGTGTGTGAAACTGCGGCAATACACCGCGGCAATACCCTCTGCCTCTGTAGAGGCGCTCTGCGGTGGCTTTTATCCCTTCCTCGGCCGCTAGCGGGGGGGGAAAACCGCCCCGCTAGTGGCTGAATACCGACGGTAAAGCGCCGCTAACAATAGCGGCATTTTACCGCCGACGCCGCCCCCACCCGTCTCCATGACATTGCAGGGTGGAATCGACGTCAAGACATCACCTCCACCCATAGCTCTTAAAGGGACATTTTTTTAAATACTTTTTTTTAAATGACAATTTTTTTTTCTTGCATTTTAGTGTAAATATGAGATCTGATGTATTTTTGCCCCCAGATCTCATGATTAAGAGGACCTGTCATGCTTTTTTTCTATTACAAGGGATGTTTACATTCCTTGTAATAGGAATAAAAGTGACACATTTATTTTTTTTTTTGAAACAGTGTAAAAATAAAAATAAAAAGTAAAATAAACAATAAAAAAAAATTTAAACGCGCCCCGTCCCGCCGAACTCGTGTGCAGAAGCGAACACATACGTGAGCAGCGCCCGCATATGAAAACGGTGTTCAAATCACACATGTGAGGTATCGCCGTGATCGGTAGAGCGAGAGCAATAATTCTAGCCCTAGACCTCCTCTGTAACTCCAAACATGCAACCTGTAGAATTTTTTAAAAGTCGCCTATGGAGATTTTTAAGGGTAAAAGTTTGTTGCCATTCCACGAGTGGGCGCAATTTTGAAGGGTGACATGTTGGGTATCAATTTACTCGGCGTAACATTATCTTTCACAATATAAAAAAAATTGGGCTGACTTTACTGGTGTCTTATTTTTTAATTCAAAAAAGTGTATTTATTTTTTCCAAAAAAAAGTGTGCTTGTAAGACCGCTGCGCAAATACGGTGTGATAGAAAGTATTGCAATGACCGACATTTTATTCTCTAGGGTGTTCGAAAAAAAAATGTATAACGTTTGGGGGTTCTAAGTAATTTTCTAGCAAAAAAAAAACAAAACGTTTTTTAACTTGTAAACAACAAATCTAAAAAAGAGGCTCGGTCCTTATGTGGTTAATAAAAAATAGATGAAACTAAAATATTATCTTTGGGTGCATTGACCCTTGGGTGTCTTCACCTTTTAAAAATAAATTGGAGCAATCTTTATAAAGGTGTCTGGAGCCCAGAAATGTGATATTTGGCCCTAATTTTGATTGGTAACATTTGGATAATAATTCTGTCCAGCTTACTTTGTAGTATCAAAGAGTTTCTTAATGTTTCCATTTCGCTATTGAAAAGGTGTA
Organism: Lithobates septentrionalis; assembly: GCA_037952835.1. Lineage (NCBI taxonomy): Eukaryota > Metazoa > Chordata > Amphibia > Anura > Ranidae > Lithobates > Lithobates septentrionalis. The sequence continues at coordinate 653,054 of JBBDGP010002456.1, read as the reverse complement.
ACACATTAGTGCAGCCATGGACAACAGACAGTTATGTCTTCTTTATGTTTTATTCACTTTGTAGTCACTTTCCCAGCACCATTTCTTCTCAAATGCATTGTCATCGTCCTTTTTATCACATCGGGGATCTCTCAATATCGCCGGCCACCTAGTCCTCGGCACAAGTCTTTTGTCCTGGAGACAGTGAGCAACAGCTTGTTATTTTATTCTTCCAGACTATTTTTTTGTGCACTCAATCGACTGAAAACTCCTTCTGTGTAACGCCGGCCGATTTAATTTCCACCTCACTTCTGAGTGCCTTAAGGAAGGATTTCAAGCCAATATAGTAAAAGACCCTCAACTTTACTCATGTATTCCTTATAAAGCCCAGGGGTCGTTTTTCAACTCTGGTGTAATTACTTGCAATCTGTTTTATATTGCATTCCCACAAACCATTGCCTGGTGAAGGTTCAAATCAAGTTTGCAGTGCAGATCCGTGCTGCTTAAGCTGATTTGTGGGAGGAGCCGGTAGTTGGATTCTTTAAGGGAGGAACTTGGATTGAAAACTGGCTACAAGGGCGAGTTCAGAGGGTGGTGATAAATGGGGAGTACTCAGAATGGTCAGGGGTGGGTAGTAGGGTCCCCCAGGGTTCTGTGCTGGGACCAATCCTATTTAATTTGTTCATAAACGATCTGGAGGATGGGGATAAACAGTTCAATCTCTGTAATTGCAGACGATACTAAGCTAAGCAGGGCAATAACTTCTCCGCAGGATGTGGAAACCTTGCAAAAAGACCTGACCAAATTAATGGGGTGGGCTACTACATGGCAAATGAGGTTCAATGTAGAAAAATGTAAAATAATGCATATAGGTGGCAAAAATATGAATGCAATCTATAGACTGGGGGGAGAACCTCTGGGGGGAATCTAGGATGGAAAAGGACCTGGGGGTCCTAGTAGATGATAGGCTCAGCAATGGCATGCAATGCCAAGCTGCTGCTAACAAAGCAAACAGAATATTGGCATTAAAAAGGGGATCAACTCCAGAGATAAAACGATAATTCTCCCGCTCTACAAGACTCTGGTCCGGCCGCACCTGGAGTATGCTGTCCAGTTCTGGGCACCAGTCCTCAGGAAGGATGTACTGGAAATGGAGCGAGTACAAAGAAGGGCAACAAAGCTAATAAAGGGTCTGGAGGATCTTAGTTATGAGGAAAGGTTGCGAGCACTGAACTTATTCTCTCTGGAGAAGAGACGCTTGAGAGGGGATGTGATTTCAATATACAAATACTGTACTGGTGATCCCACAATAGGGAGAAAACTTTTTCGCAGAAGAGAGTTTAACAAGACTCGTGGCCACTCATTAAAATTAGAAGAACGTAGAGGGTTCTTTACTGTAATAGGGCGTACACACGGTCGGACTTTGTTCGGACATTCCGACAACAAAATCCTAGGATTTTTTCCGACGGATGTTGGCTCAAACTTGTTTTGTCTACACACGGTCGTACAAAGTTGTCGGAAAATCCGATCGTTCTAAACGCGGTGACGTAAAACACGTACGTCGGGACTATAAATGGGGCAATGGCCAATAGCTTTCATCTCTTTATTTATTCTGAGCATGCGTGGCACTTTGTCCGTCGGATTTGTGTACACACGATCGGAATTTCCGACAACGGATATTGTTGTCGGAAAATTTTATCTCCTGCTCTCCAACTTTGTGTGTCGGAAAATCAGATGGAAAATGTCCGATGGAGCCCACACACGGTCGGAATTTCCGACAACACGCTCCGATCGGACATTTTCCATCGGAAAATCCGACCATGTGTATGGGGCATAAGAGTGGCAAGGATGTGGAATTCCCTTCCACAGGTGGTGGTCTCAGTGGGGAGCATTGATAGCTTCAAGAAACTATTAGATAAGCACCTGAATGACCACAACATACAGGGATATACAATGTAATACTGACACATAATCACACACATAGGTTGGACTTGATGGACTTGTGTCTTTTTTCAACCTCACCTACTATGTAACTATGTAACTATGTAACTTATGGTGTGTAACACCAGCATGGAGATGTTAACCAATGTACAATGAACTGGCAAATGGTAGGCAGTTGGTAAGAGTATTCAGAACTGAAGGATCTCAAGAGTCTTCACGCTACTGCACTATGGCCAATGCCCAAAGCTGGTCTACTACAGGATTGCATCAGACCCATAGCTAGGGTCAGGTTCCACCCACTGCCCTGTGATCATCCCATCAGTTTGTTGCTAGGACAGCAGACGACATAGCAACCAATGACATTGTTGTCCCAGCAGGGTCGGGTTCCCCCACTCCACCGGAGAAATACAGGGACCTGACTCTGTTAGGGCAAGAATGTTGTCAGCTGCTAGGACACCAGCTGTTTTAGAAACCAACGGATGATCGCAGGGCAGTAGGGGGGGGGGGTCTGACCCTACCTTTGGGCCTGATCAATTGGGTGCTAGTTGGACCCTAGCTGTGGGCCAAGTCAGTTGGGTGCCACTACCAGCGGTGTCCTAGCAATAGAACTTCCTCTGTCCATACTTGCTCCACCCCCCCCAGCTCCTGCTCTGGTGCTATACTGACTACAGCCACACTATAAGCAATGTAGGGGTGGCCCACTGATATGAAATATAATGTAAGAGGGGGCTCTGATAAGGAATGCAACCTAAGGGGGGCTTTGATGGGGATCCTGATGTAAGGGGGGATTCTGATGTAAGGGGGGGTCTCATGGGGACCCTGGTGTGAGGAGGGCTCTGATGGGGACTGCGGTGTAAGGGGGGACTCTGGACTCTGATGTAAGGGGGACTCCTAAAGCAGACTCTGATGTAAGGGGGGCTCTCATGGGGATCCAAATGTAAAGGTGACCCAAGGATGACCTATTGTAAGGGGGCTCTGTTGAGGACACTGATGTATAGGAGGACTCTGATAGGGACTCAAGAAGTGGGGTTCCTTTGCTTTACTAAAGCTAAGATAAGATCTAAGTAAAACATATTTGTCTACCCCCTCAGGAGCCATTGACTATTCAAGGTTCCCTGTCCACTACTGAGCCCCGAACAGAGCACTATCCCTGCTGGCACCACTGAAATACCTTGGCCAGGCATCTCCCTGGCTATTACACAAAGGATAAATACGCACAAGCTGGTGAGATAAATGTTCAATTGTAATAATGGCAATAAAGTGGTAAAACAGTCTAAGGAAAACAATTGGCTGGATTTATTAAATGGCAAGCTACTACAGAGAAAAGGCAATATACCACAATACAGTAGCGCTTTAAGTCACACCCATCCATTCTGGAGGACTGAAGATTTAAACGTTAGCTCCATAACCAAGAGAATTTCCCCAAGTGAGCAAAGAGAGAAAGAAACAAAAGGCAGGGCTAGCTCACTTGTGGGCTCCCAGTGAGAAAAGTCAGGGTTTAACTATCAAGAATTTAAGCAAAAGAAAGAAAATATATCACATAAAGGAACCATAAACACATAAAGAGAACTTCTGCCGGCTAGTTGGGGCCCATATGTTGGTGCACAAAAGAAACGTAGTCTCTTTGAGAGGAAGCAGAATTACCCCAAGGGATGGTGAACTAGCAGCAGAGTTCCCCTTTAATAGATGAGGGTGATGTTGAGAGTCACTTTAAAGACATCAGATGGTAGACAGTAGTTGCTTTATCAGTAAAGAGATGAGGAACAGGATTTGTCAATGGTATTACTATGTTCCTTTAAATAGAAAAACTGGAGAAGATAATTCCTTCCTTGTGTAGTACCCCCACCTGTGTTGCTAGAGTGCTAGGATTTTTGCTTGTTAGTGTAGGCAAAATTCACGTTTGGCTGGCAGCCAAGCCTGTGTGTTTTCTGGGTCAGGGTTTCAGTGACTCAGCGAGAGCTGGATGACTCACAGGCAGAATCACTGAGACCATCCCCCTATTTCTAGAATGTACTAGAACCTTCTAGAAGAATGTGAGGGGAAGTAAGGTGGAGCTGCCTGGAGTATTCTGAGGGCCCTGACCAATCCCCAACAGAAGGGTTGGCAGGGGGCAAGCCCCATCAAATACATTGGGTCAGCCCAGCAGGGGAGAGAGCATTTGGGTGGAAGCTGGAGATGGAGTGTTAGGCTGTCATGGCCTTTGAGGGAGCTCTCCAGTCTTGGGGGGCGACCATGGGCCTGGACTCAGGTGCAGACCAGACCCTCTTTAAGACACACAGAGGTGTCCTGGCCAGGAGGCACAGGAGCAAGGAGAGGACAGCAGGACAACACTGCCAGGCAAGTCTTTAGGAGGAAAGGAACAGCCAAGAGGGCTGGTGAGTGACACACATTCAGGAGGACAGGAAGGCATGCCTGAGAGGACTGGGATGGAGCAGTTTGGGATGGATGTAGAGTTAGTCAGGACTGTGGTGGCATGGGCAGGAGAAAGGGGCAGCTGCAGCCATGCGGGCTGCCAGGGCCTGAAGAGGTGGTACTCAGAGCAGTAGCCACAGATAGGACAGCTAGCACCAAAGACATCTATTTTTGGCTACACCATAGGGGCCCATGGTCCCTGTCTGCAAAGGGCATTGGTCCAGATTCACTGAGACTGTGCTGAATTTAAAACTGTGCTAGCTAGATGGTCCTGGGAGTTGTTGTTCTGCAAGCAAGTCTGTGTTGGAGGTAGAAGAGGAAAGTGTGTATGTACTGGGGTTATATGATTCAAGTCCCTTAAGAGTTCTACTGATCAAATGGGCATCCCATATCTACCCTTTCCTATCCAAGTTCAATTCCCCTAATAAATTAAAAAAAAAAAAAAAAAAAAAAAAGCGGCAAGGACTGCGTCTTGTCTCTGAAGTGAATGGAAAATTTGTGTGCCAGGCTGTGCAGGATGGGAGACGACCACATCTACCAGCGGACCCTACAGGGGTAGCGCTACACTTGGTTGTCTTGAGCCTGAGGGGGAGTGTGTGCAGGGCTCTCTGCCTAGCAGGGAGGAGAATAGGGTTATCTCTGATATCCTGCAGGCAGTATTAGTAAAGGCAATTAAGAGTGGCGAACTGCAAAGCTGGATGTGCTATAGCATCTGTGCCTAAAGGTAGAGACCTGTTCTGGTAAATGTCCTTAACTAGAAACAACTGGAAACAACAAACACATTTGAAACAAAGCATTAGGTGTGATAGGAACCCTCTCACCCGGTCCTTCAGTGCAGTAGGGTGAAGCAAAGACCTTCTTGTTGGGGGGGGGGGTCCCCTTTGTCCTCTGTGGATGCCTTATCGCGATGCTCAGCTTTCTGGCGACTCTTGCAACTGTGCAGCTCATCCGTACCCAGTCTGGGCCTACGCGGATCCACCCAGCTCTTTCCCTCACAAACTCTCGCTCTTCTCCCCTTCTGTTCCCGGGCTTTACTGGATTATTTATGAATGTTTTAAACACATTTTTATTTACAGTTTTTTGATATATATATGAATTTCTTTCGTGATTGAATTTATGCACTTTATATTCATAGCGCAACATGTTTTTTTTTAAATTATTATTATTATTATTAGTTACAGAGTTAGTCTGGTTAAAAAAAAAAGTCCATCCATTTCAACCAATAGCACTAGACCAGTCTACATCTAAAGCAGTCTACAGATCAGCATCAGACGCCGACAACCGCCATTTAAACAAACATCACAAGTCAGAATTATCTGTATTTGCAGCTTATAATATCATTTTTTCCTAAACACAAATCAGGTTTTTATCTTTTTTTTGTTTTTTTTATCACCGACCCTTTTGGATGACTGCATCTTTTTTTTTTTATTATTCCAAATAGCTGTGGGGAATCGAATATTCCTGAAATAGTTTTATTCCCGCGAGGCTGAGGAGCCCACATTTGGTTGGTTTAGCATCCCAAATCCAGCAAGACGTAGCCAAAGGCAGCGCGCGAGAAAAGCTCCCTTGCGAAAAAGGGAGACGGTGCGGAAGAAACTAAAACGGAACCCGGCAAATCGAACTGTAATACAGCATCAAATGAAAAATATAATTTTCACTGATAGGTTTACATCTCATAGGCATAATTATGGTAAGATGGTTAAGGCAGAAGAATTTATACATTTTTTTTTTATTAATATTATTTGTAATGGAGAGAAAAAAATAAAGTAAATTTGACTTTGTAGTCTGCTGAATCTGTTTCCTTTTTCTTTTTTTAATGTGTAGTGCCCAAACTGAGAATTCTAATCGGTCATTGCAGACATTTTTATTGCTTTTATACCAACTTTTTTTTTTTTTTTTGTCAGTGTGGTACATTATCCACCACATTTGTTGCCTTGGAAACCTTTGTAGTCCGCTCACAAACACTGAGCCATATCAAGCTGGTGCAGAGATTCTATGCATTAAACATAAAAAAAAGCGAGCCGTGTGATTGGCCGGCCACCAGCAAGCTCATTGGATTGCCATTTTATTGGTTGCACCAGGTAACTTATTAATTATCGCTCATTAGATAAACGTTTCTCTACAGTGATGTATTAGGTTGCACGTTTTGGCCGGCGGCGCTTTTTATTTTAAAATGTTTTTTTGGTAAAATTAACGCTTTTATAAAATCGAACACATGCGTCTAATGGCCAAACAGAGTAAAATAAAAGAGTAGCACAAAGGCTATAAATAAGTTAGTGAGGGGAAGGAAATGGGGAAAATGCCATAAAGTATAAGAATAAAGCATGACATAAAAATAAAAGGCTTCAAAACACAAGTATTACATTGGCTTCTTGTTTACTCTACATATAATAGAGACTATTGATGTATAGATGTACTTATAAATGCATGAGAGGCAGTTGTCCTGAAGAGTGGACACATCTTCAAAGTAGATATACAGTGCCTTGAAAAAGTATTTATACCCCTTTATATACCCCCATTATTCCCCCAACTGATACCAATGATTGGGGACAATTCCTCCCTCTGATACCAATGATGGGGTACTATTCCTTCCATTGACACCAAAGATGGGGCACTATTCCTCCCACTGACACCAATGATAGGGCACTAGTCCTCCCACTGACACCAATGATGGGGCACTAGTCCTCCCACTGACACCAATAATAGGGCACTATTGATCTTTTATTAAAAGAATCAAGCAACCAATTTTATACAAAAGTAAAAAACAAAACCATAGTACAAAACTTCAACAGAAATCCAAGGAATACACATCCATGTTCAGAATATATACAATATATACATAATCCGTTACCAAAACTATTTACATAAAGCAGCAGAGAAGGCCTAAGAGGCACAACCCATCACCTATGTACGCAGCCATTTATCAAAAATTAATCCAAAAAAATAATAATCTAGGGTGATAAGAGACAGACAGCCACACCCGGGAAAGAGACTCCTGGCAGTCAGGGAGGCTTGAAACCCCTCCACGCCTTCAACCAAGCCCCCTGACTCCGCTTGTCTCTCTCAAGTACCCGAATCTTCTCCACCTCATGCAGAATGTCATACACCACCACCTGAACAGGAAGGATTTTACGCCGAATGCTGACCTGACACCGTGCGTTCCAAGTGAAATAACGGACTACTAGGCTAACTAGAAAAAGTGTATCTAAACAAAAAACCCCACCAGTATTGAATGCTCCATACACCCACTCAGCATAACCCAGCCTGGAGAGGAAAGGAACACCGAGGGCCCGCCCCACCTGTTTGTACACCTCTATGTTAAAAGGGCAATGAAGCAGAAAATGGTCCATAGTCTCCTCCTCACCTGCACACTCCTCCCGAGGACAGCTACGATCCACCCCACTGCGGAATTTCAAATTGCCCCTAACATAGAGCCTCCCATGGAAGCACATCCAGGCCAGATCCCTGAATTTAGGAGGTACTCTGTCCAAATTAATAAGTCTTAACCCTGCCCTCAAAACTGGGCCTGGGCAATCCCTTAAGGCCAGTGGGTCATGAAAGACTTCACTCAAGACTCGACTCATAAGGACTTTCCTCGGAACCGATCTGAGATCTTCAGCCGACAATCGCCACTGCCGTAATAACTTCAGGCACGGAGCGACATAGGCTGGTAGCTGACCACGATGACCCCTGAGATTCTTCACTTGGCCACCTTCTTCCCAAAGTCGCAGAAAAGGCCTAAACCAAGATCTAAAAATGCCTGCCCATGCAGGAGGTTCCACTGCAAGCATATTACCAATATTAAACTTGAGAAAAAGCAGTGAAAAGAAAAGAACTGGGTTGACCATACCTAAGCCACCCTCCCTCCTGGATAGATAGGTGACATTCCTCTTGATGGGGTTCAGTCTGTTCCCCCACAACATCTGGAAGAACACACTACTGACCCTAGCATAGAGAGACACTGGCAAGATGCAGACAAAGCTGACATACAAAAAGATCGGAATCAGGTAAGTCTTAATCAGATCAACCCTTTCCCTCATAGATAACTTCCATTTCTTCCAGCTGACCACCTTAGTATTGGCAATTTCCAGTCTGCCTTCCCAGTTTTTGAGGCCATAATCGCCGGGTCCAAATTCAATGCCTAGAATCTTAATTCTTTCCTGGGGCACTGGAAAGGTGTCCGGGAGATCAAAACCCTCACCTTCCTTTCCCATCCAGAAGACTTCACTCTTTTCCTGATTGATCTTGGAGCCTGATGCTTCAGAATACCGTGATGTCAGAGAGACCACCTCCTCTGCTTCATCCGCCCCGGTGACAATCACTGACACATCGTCCGCATAGGCAACAACCCTCAAAGGCGGCTCACCCGGGAGACCCACTGGTACCCCACACAACATGCTGCTCTCTAGCCTCCTGATGAAAGGGTCGATTGCAAACACATAGAGCAGGGGACTCAGGGGACAACCCTGGCGCACCCCGGAGCCAACCTCAAAGGACTGCCCAACCCAACCATTAACAAGAGGAAAGCTTTCTGCCCCCTTATACAAGACTTTTAACCAATCGACAAAACCACCCGGCAGACCGTACTTACTAAGGAGCAACCACAGGTACTCATGGTTGACACGATCAAAAGCCTTTGCCTGATCCAATGTCAGCAAATACTTTCCCCAGCCTGCAGCCCTGCACCGCTCCAAGGCCTCCCGGACAGCTAAAACCGCTGTGAAGGTGCACCTACCCTGGACCGAACAGTGCTGATGGCGAGAAAGCAAAGACTCTGCTACTGACGATAGGCGCCAGAAAAATATCTTTGCCAGTATCTTTCTATCGACATTAAGAAGGCTGATGGGGCGCCAATTCTCAATCATCGAAGGATCTTTACCCTTTGAAAGAAGAATCACAGCTGAGTGCCTCATGGAAGGGGGAAGTACCCCCTCAGCAAGGCAACTGTTAAAAACCTCTACCAAATGTGGGGCCAGAATAGACTTAAAGGCTTTGTAAAACTCAGCCGTCAAGCCATCCGGTCCAGGTGACTTTTTGATGGCAAGTTGTTCAATTGCCCTCATCACCTCTTCAACTGTGATCTCCTCTGTCAAATTCATCAATGGGACATCTTCATCATTTAGACCTGGAGTAGAGTCCAAAAAGCCTTCCATCTTGTCACGGTCAAGCTCTTTCCTCCCAAGAAGGTCAGCATAAAAGGACCTCACGACCTCCAGAATCCCTGACCTGGACTTTGTCAAGGAACCTGTACTGTCTTTAAGGCCAACGACCGTTTTAACAGCTACACCTTGTTTGCAGTTCTGGTAAGGGTCAGGCGAGTGGTACTTCCCATAGTCCCTCTCCAGAACCAAAGAGGCATGCCGGTCATATTGACACTTCCTGAGAAGGAGTTTCACTTCGGAGATTTCCCCAGGATCTCCACCTCTCGAGACAAGAATATCCAGCTTCCTCCGTAAACGTTGGTAGGTCATGTATTTATTAAACTGCTTTCTATTGGCTAGGCCCCTGAAGAATCCAGCGATCCTCTTTTTGGTCAGCTCCCACCACTCAGCCTTGCTGCTACAAAAGTCCAGGATGGTCACCTGTGCCTGAAAGAATTCCTCAAAGGATTGTCTAACATGTTCTTCCTTGAGTAGAGTCGAATTCAATCTCCAGATGCCCTTACCCCTCTGAGGGGCGTCTGAAGCATTCAGGACCACAGATAGCATACAGTGATCAGAGAACTCTACTGCCTGCACCACTGGGGGTGAGAAAGCAGAGGTCTCCTTCAAAAAAAACCTATCTATTCTACTCTGACTATTACCTCGATGAAAGGTGAACCCAGTGTCATCCGGGAGGTGCTTAATGTGCACATCCACAAGACCAGCATCCCTAACCATACTATTTAAAAAAACGCTATCATATCCCAGCCTGTCCTTGAAGTCCTTCCTGTCCTTGGGCCTAGTTACTGTATTAAAGTCACCTCCAAAGACCACTTGCCGGGATGTAAAAAGAAATGGCTTGATTCTTGTAAAAAGGCATTTCCTGTCCCACTTTGTGTGCGGCCCATAGACATTAATTAGGCGCAGGTCCTGCCCTCCCACAAGGACGTCTAAGACCATACATCTCCCAATCTCCACCTCAATAACCCGCCGGATAGTTACCATGCCGGTTTTAAACAACACCGCCACACCGCCGTAAGGCTCGGCCGCAAGAGACCAGTAAGATGGACCATACCTCCACTCTCTCTTGGCCATATGAATATCTGCCAAGGAGGTGAGCCTAGTCTCTTGCAAAAATAAAATTTCAGCATCTAATTGGCTGAACAAAAAGAAGGCCATAGAACGAGCTCTTACTGACTTAATGCTGGCGACATTTATTGTCACCACTTTTAACGGAGGGGGAACCGCCATTTGGGTTATTGGGTGGATTGCTTCTTAGCTCCCCTCTGCTGCTCATCACCAGAAGCCTCTCTCTTTCTTGAGGCCGCCTCAAACTCCATCTCAGAATCAGAACTTCGCTCCGAAGAAGCTCCAGATGAGGAAATCTCCCACTTAGAGGACCTATAACGGTTGGAGACAGGCACTGGAGCCCGTTCCGTCCTCACCACCTGCTTCTTCCGCTTCCCAACCTTCCTTCTCTCCTCCAGGTACTGCAGGTCAGCTTCAGAGATGCCCTTATCTCCTGTTTTTTTCTTTGAAGTCTTTACAGAAGACTCCTTTAGAGAGGCAGAAGCGACCTTTTTAATACCCACTACCACTCCTGGTGGGGGGGTTGCTCCCTTTGAATCTGTCTTAGGAGGGGTAGACTCCTGGGGGGTAACTGACTCGGGGGGCACAGACTTGGAAGGTTCTGACACATGAGGAGAGGGTACAGTAGGCTGGGGGGACACAGAGACAGATACAGAAGGAATACTTACAGACACAGGAGGGGTGGCCACAGGAACTGGGGAGGGACCCTGAGCAGGACCAGGGGAGTCAGTCACCGCAGAGGAGGATGGTACACCAGGGGCCTCACCCTCCATCCTGTCCAGCCTTGACATGTCATCTATTACCTCCTTCTCCATATTGTGCCAGGCTTCAGGACATCTGCTGTAGGGGTGGCCAAGGCGCAGGCACAGGTTGCACCTGATCATCTCGGTGCAGTCCTTGGCCATATGACCCTGACCCCGACACACTGAACATATCAAGGCTGAACAGGAAGAGCTCAAATGCCCCTTTTCTCCACAGCGGTGACACAGCTTCGGCTGACCAGGGTAGAAAATAGTCATCCTATCCCTCCCTATAAAAGCTGAGGAGGGCAGGTGACGGACAACATTCCCATCCCTGGCCAACCTGACTGTAACCGACCAACCCCCAGTCCAGATGTTACGTTCATCAAGGATTTTGCTGGGCTTAGTCAAAACCTCACCATAGTTCCTTAACCAGACCTCTAGGTCCCGAGCAGGAACACTCTCATTGGTGAGTATGATGGTTATCTTTTTCACCGTTGACCTTTGCGAAACCGCAACTGGGGCCAGACCTTCCCATTCAGGTCTTGACCTGCACCGAGCCTCATATCGCTCCCAGAACAGGTCAAGACCCTCTGGCCTGGTGAAACTAATGGTATAATCCCGTGTCCCAGCAACATGTATTAGAGCATACAGGTCGTTTGCCCCAAAACCCATCTCCAAAATCAAATCCACCACTGCACGCCGTGCTGGAGGGATCGCACCACCTTCCCATTTGAGAATTACCACATTTCTTCTCGGACCCCCAGCAGAAGCCAGAGACCCAAGACCAGATCCTGGGGTGCCCAAAGTGGTAGGCTGCAGGGGGAAACCCCGCTTGGGGGCGGAGCTACCAGGAGCAGAGCGTACCACCTGAGCAAACGTGGGTTTATCAGGGCCAAGGCCCCACACTGAAGTCACAGTAGTCTGTTCATTATTATTATTTGCTTGGACTGAGCTGGGACGATTGTCCATCACACTTGTACAATTGCTGTCAGACACACACACGTTCAATTTCCCATCAGGAATAGTCACAGTTGCTGCAATACCAGCTGTCTCCTGATGCTGCACTGTAGAGTCTCCAGCAGCTGTGGGGCAAACATCTTTAGACTCAGCCAAAGGAGAGTTAATAGGCTCTGCTGACACCGGTAGTTCCTTTTCAGAAATGTCATTTTTTAAATGCAGCTCTTGCTGCGCTGCAGCATTAGCAGGTACAACATTGCTACACATAGCATTAGAAACTTGATTGTCACTGGGCACACTTTCAACATTGCTCATGGTGTTAGATGACACAAAAACAGATTCATCCCCTGCTTGGGGCTTGACATTATCAGGCACATTATCAGTTATGTTCTCATCACCAAACGCCAGCTGATCCCCCCGCACAGGAGACTCCATTACCTGGATGGCCCTGAGCATGCCTCCTGAGTCCTGGGAAGGCATGGGGCTGCTTACCTCTACCTGAGGGGGCAGGGGGTCAGAACTGGGGGTCTCCTCCTCCACCTCCATCTTTGTCATCCTCGCAAACCTTTTATCATTGTAAAACTTTTCCTTAAATGGCCCATCTCTTCCTTCCATGATGGACACAATGGTCTCCTGATGTTCCACCCGGACCTTGGCCAGTTGGATCTCCAGATCCATGGACCCTCGTTTCTGGCTGTGCAAGCCCTCACGCTGCCTTCTCAGGCGCTTCAGCTCCGCTCTCAGTTTATAGAGCTTGTCTCTTTCTCTATTCAGGGCTTTAATCCCGGCCACCACTCGCTCCTGAATTGCCTCTGAGCCTTCATCCTTACCAGGGGCAGAAAGATCACAAGCCATGGTTTGTACAGAGGAAGGCATGTCACCTGATGGCCCAGGAGATGGCTGAGAGCTTCCAGCAGGAAAGGCCCTGCTGGCCTCCATGGCTTCCCCAGAAAGGGGCCAGGAGAGCTGGGATAGATTTCCTCACCAGTCCCCTCTCACACGGATCTGCAGCAGCTCCAGACAGACAGCCTCCTCCTGACACACCTGTGCTCCAATGATGGGTGGGGCACTATTCCTCCCACTGATATCACTGATGTGGTACTATTCCTCCCACTTACACCAAATATGGGGCACTATTCCTCCCACCAATGATGGGGCACTATTGATCTTTTATTAAAAGAATCAAGCAACCAATTTTATACAAAAGTAAAAAACAAAACCATAGTACAAAACTTCAACAGAAATCCAAGGAATACACATCCATGTTCAGAATATATACAATATATACATAATCCACTACCAAAACTATTTACATAAAGCAGCAGAGAGGGCCTAAGAGGCACAACCCATCACCTATGTACGCAGCCATTTATCAAAAATTAATCCAAAAAAATAATAATCTAGGGTGATAAGAGACAGACGGCCACACCCGGGAAAGAGACTCCTGGCAGTCAGGGAGGCTTGAAACCCCTCCACGCCTTCAACCAAGCCCCCTGACTCCGCTTGTCTCTCTCGAGCACCCGAATCTTCTCCACCTCATGCAAAATGTCATACACCACCACCTGAACAGGAAGGATTTTACGCCGAATGCAGACCTGACACCGTGCGTTCCAAGTGAAATAACGGACTACTAGGCTAACTAGAAAAAGTGTATCTAAACAAAAAACCCCACCAGTATTGAATGCTCCGTACACCCACTCAGCATAACCCAGCCTGGAGAGGAAAGGGACACCGAGGGCCCGTCCCACCTGTTTGTACACCTCTATGTTAAAAGGGCAATGAAGCAGAAAATGGTCCATAGTCTCCTCCTCACCTGCACACTCCTCCCGAGGACAGCTACGATCCACCCCACTGCGGAATTTCAAATTGCCCCTAACATAGAGTCTCCCATGGAAGCACAACCAGGCCAGATCCCTGAATTTAGGGGGTACTCTGTCCAAATTAATAAGTCTTAATCCTGCCCTCAAAACTGGGCCTGGGCAATCCCTTAAGGCCAGTGGGTCATGAAAGACTTCGCTCAAGACTCGACTCATAAGGACTTTCCTCGGAACCGATCTGAGATCTTCAGCCGACAATCGCCACTGCCGTAGTAACTTCAGGCACGGAGCGACATAGACTGGTAGCTGACCACGATGACCCCTGAGATTCTTCACTTGGCCACCTTCTTCCCAAAGTCGTAGAAAAGGCCTAAACCAAGATCTAAATATGCCTGCCCATCCAGGAGGTTCCACTGCAAGCATATTACCAATATTAAAAAAAGAGAAAAAGCAGTGAAAAGAAAAGAACTGGGTTGACCATACCTAAGCCACCCTCCCTCCTGGATAGATAGGTGACATTCCTCTTGATGGGGTTCAGTCTGTTCCCCCACAACATCTGGAAGAACACACTACTGACCCTAGCATAGAGAGACACTGGCAAGATGCAGACAAAGCTGACATACAAGAAGATCGGAATCAGGTAAGTCTTAATCAGATCAACCCTTTCCCTCATAGATAACTTCCATCTCTTCCAGCTGACCACCTTAGTATTGGCAATTTCCAGTCTGCCTTCCCAGTTTTTGAGGCCATAATCGCCAGGTCCAAATTCAATGCCTAAAATCTTAATTCTTTCCTGGGGCACTGGAAAGGTGTCCGGGAGATCAAACCCCTCACCTTCCTTTCCCATCCAGAAAACTTCACTCTTTTCCTGATTGATCTTGGAGCCTGATGCTTCAGAATACCGTGATGTCAGAGAGACCACCTCCTCTGCTTCATCCGCCCCAGTGACAATCACCGACACATCATCCGCATAGGCAACAACCCTCAAAGGCGGCTCACCCGGAAGCCCCACTGGCACCCCACACAACATGCCGCTCTCTAGCCTCCTGATGAAGGGGTCGATTGCAAACACATAGAGCAGGGGACTCAGGGGACAACCCTGGCGCACCCCGGAGCCAACCTCAAAGGACTGCCCAACCCAACCATTAACAAGAGGAAAGCTCTCTGCCCCCTCATACAAGACTTTTAACCAATCGACAAAACCACCCGGCAGACCGTACTTACTAAGGAGCAACCACAGGTACTCATGGTTAACACGATCAAAAGCCTTTGCCTGATCCAATGTAAGCAAATACTTTCCCCAGCCTGCAGCCCTGCACCGCTCCAAGGCCTCCCGGACAGCTAAAACTGCTGTGAAGGTGCACCTACCCTGGACCGAACAGTGCTGATGGCGAGAAAGCAAAGACTCTGCTACTGACGATAGGCGCCAGAAAAATATCTTTGCCAGTATCTTTCTATCGACATTAAGAAGGCTGATGGGGCGCCAATTCTCAATCATCGAAGGATCTTTACCCTTTGAAAGAACAATCACAGCTGAGTGCCTCATGGAAGAGGGAAGTACCCCATCAGCAAGGCAACTGTTAAAAACCTCTACCAAATGTGGGGCCAGAATAGACTTAAAAGCTTTGTAAAACTCAGCCGTCAAGCCATCCGGTCCAGGTGACTTTTTGATGGCAAGCTGTTCAATTGCCCTTATCACCTCTTCAACTGTGATCTCCTCTGTCAAATTCATCAATGGGACATCTTCATCATTTAGACCTGGAGTAGAGTCCAAAAAGCTTTCCATCTTGTCACGGTCAAGCTCTTTCCTCCCAAGAAGGTCAGCATAAAAGGACCTCACGACCTCCAGAATCCCTGACCTGGACTTTGTCAAGGAACCTGTACTATCCTTAAGGCCAACGACCGTTTTAACAGCTACACCTTGTTTGCAGTTCTGGTAAGGGTCAGGCGAGTGGTACTTCCCATAGTCCCTCTCCAGAACCAAAGAGGCATGCCGGTCATATTGACACTTCCTGAGAAGGAGTTTCACTTCGGAGATTGCCCCAGGATCTCCTCCTCTCGAGACAAGAATATCCAGCTTCCTCCGTAAACGTTGGTAGGTCATGTATTTATTAAACTGCTTTCTATTGGCTAGGCCCCTGAAGAATCCAGCAATCCTCTTTTTGGTCAGCTCCCACCACTCAGCCTTGCTGCTACAAAAGTCCAGGATGGTCACCTGTGCCTGAAAGAATTCCTCAAAGGATTGTCTAACATGTTCTTCCTTGAGTAGAGTCGAATTCAATCTCCAGATGCCCTTGCCCCTCTGAGGGGCGTCTGAAGCATTCAGGACCACAGATAGCATACAGTGATCAGAGAACTCTACTGCCTGCACCACTGGGGGTGAGAAAGCAGAGGTCTCCTTCAAAAAAAACCTATCTATTCTACTCTGACTATTACCTCGATGAAAGGTGAACCCAGTGTCATCCGGGAGGTGCTTAATGTGCACATCCACAAGACCAGCATCCCTAACCATACTATTTAAAAAAACGCTATCATATCCCAGCCTGTCCTTGAAGTCCTTCCTGTCCTTGGGCCTAGTTACTGTATTAAAGTCACCTCCAAAGACCACTTGCCGGGATGTAAAAAGAAATGGCTTGATCCTTGTAAAAAGGCATTTCCTGTCCCACTTTGTGTGCGGTCCATAAACATTAATTAGGCGCAGGTCCTGCCCTCCCACAAGGACGTCTAAGACCATACATCTCCCAATCTCCACCTCAATAACCCGCCGGACAGTTACCATGCCGGTTTTAAACAACACCGCCACACCGCCGTAAGGCTCGGCCGCAAGAGACCAGTAAGATGGACCATACCTCCACTCTCTCTTGGCCATATGAATATCTGCCAAGGAGGTGAGCCTAGTCTCTTGCAAAAATAAAATTTCAGCATCTAATTGGCTGAACAAAAAGAAGGCCATAGAACGAGCTCTTACTGACTTAATGCTGGCGACATTTATTGTCACCACTTTTAACGGAGGGGGAACCGCCATTTGGGTTATTGGGTGGTTTGCTTCTTAGCTCCCCTCTGCTGCTCATCACCAGAAGCCTCTCTCTTTCTTGAGGCCGCCTCAAACTCCATTTTGGAATCAGAACTTCGCTCTGAAGAAGCTCCAGATGAAGAAATATCCCAATTAGAGGACCTATACCGGTTGGAGACAGGCACTGGAGCCTGTTCCATCCTCACCACCTGCTTCTTCCGCTTCCCAACCTTCCTTCTCTCCTCCAGGTACTGCAGGTCAGCTTCAGAGATGCCGTCATCTCTTACTTTTTTCTATGAAGTCTTTACAGAAGACTTCTTTACAGAGGAAGAAGCAACCTTTTTAGTACCCACTACCACTGCTGGTGGGGGGGGGTGCTCCCTTTGAATCAGACTTAGGAGGGGTAGACTCCTGGGGGGTAACTGACTCAGGGGGCACAGACTTGGAAGGTTCTGACACAAGAGGAGGGGATACAGTAGGCTGGGGGGACACAGATACAGATACAGAAGGAATACTTACAGACACATGAGGGGTGGCCACAGGAACTGGAGAGGGATCCTGAGCAGGACCAGGGGAGTCGGTCACCGCAGAGGAGGATGGTACACCAGGGGCCTCACCCTCCATCCTGTCCAGCCTTGACATGTCATCAATTACCTCCTTCTCCATATTGTGCCAGGCTTCAGGACATCTGCTGTAGGGGTGGCCAAGGCGCAGGCACAGGTTGCACCTGATCATTTCGGTGCAGTCCTTAGCCATATGACCCTGACCCCGACACACTGAACATATCAAGGCTGAACAGGAGGAGCTCAAATGCCCCTTTTCTCCACAGCGGTGACACAGCTTCGGCTGACCAGGGTAAAAAACAGTCATCCTATCCCTCCCTATAAAAGCTGAGGAGGGCAGGTGACGGACAACATTCCCATCCCTGGCCAACCTGACTGTTACTGACCAACCCCCAGTCCAGATGTTACGCTCATCAAGGATTTTATTGGGCTTGGTCAAAACCTCCCCATAGTTCCTTAACCAAACCTCTAGATCCCGGGCAGGGACACTCTCATTAGTGAAGATAATTGTGATTTTTTTTACTGTAGACCTCTGAGAAACTGCAACTGGGGCCAGACCTTCCCATTCAGGTCTTGACCTGCACCGAGCCTCATATCTCTCCCAGAACAGGTCAAGACCCTCTGGCCTGGTGAAGCTAACTGTATAATCCCGTGTCCCAGCTACATGTATAAAGGCATACAGATCATTTGCCCCAAAACCCATCTCCAAAATCAAATCCACCACTGCACGCCGTGCTGGAGGGATCGCACCACCTTCCCATTTCAGAATAACAACATTACGTCTGGGACCCCCAGCAGAAGCCAGAGACCCAAGACCAGATCCTGGGGTGCTCAAAGTGGTAGCCTGTAGGGGAAAACCCCACTTGGGAGCAGAGCTACCAGGAGCAGAGCGTACCACCTGAGCAAAGGTAGGTTTATCAGGGCCAAGGCCCCACACTGAAGTCACATTAGTCTGTACATCATTATCAACTGTCTGAACTGAACTGGCAGAATCCATAGCAGGATGATTGTCCATCACACTGATACTGGGGTGATTGTTATCAGTCACAGCAATATTCAATTTCCCATCAGGAAAGGTCACAGTTTCTGCTGCAATACCAGCTGTCTCCTGATGCTGCGCTGTAGAGTCCTCAGCAGCAGTGGGGCAAACAGCTTTGGACTCACCTAAAGAAGGGTTAATGGGCTCTGCTGACACCTGTGGTTCTTCTACAGAAATTACATTTTTTAAAAGTAACTCTTGCTGCATTGCAGCATCAGCAGGCACAACATTGCTGCACACAGGATCAGCAGCCTGATTGTCATTAGGCACATTGTCAGTGTTGAAAGGCACAAAAACAGTCTTATCCACAACATGGGACTTGGCAGTCTTTACCTTATCAGGTACATCATCAGTAATGTCCTCTTCATTAAACATTAACTGATTCCTCCGCATAGGAGACTCCATTACCTGGATGGCCCTGAGCATGCCTCCTGAGTCCTGGGAAGGCATGGGGCTGCTTACCTCTCCCTGAGGGGGCAGGGGGTCAGAACTGGGGGTCTCCTCCTCCACCTCCATCTTTGTCATTCTTCCAAACCTCCTGTCATTTCCAAACTTCTCCTTAAATGGCCCATCTCTGCCTTCCATCATGGCCACAATGGTCTCCTGATGGTCCACACGGACTTTGGCCAACTGGATCTCCGGATCCATGGATCCACGCTTCTGGCTGTGTAAGCCCTCCCGCTGCCTTCGCAGACGCTTCAGCTCCGCTCGTAGCTTGTAAAGCTTATCCCTCTCCCTATTTAGGACCTTAATCCCTGCCACCACTCGCTCCCGAATGGCTTCGGAACCTTCATCCCTACCAGGGGTAGAGAGATCAGCTTGTACAGGGGCAGGCATGTCACCCGACGGCCCAGGAGATGGCTGTGAGCTTCCAGCAGGAGAGGCCCTGCTGGCCTCCATGGCTTCCCCAGAAAGGAGCCAGGAGAGCTGGGATAGATTTCCTCACCAGTCCCCTCTCACACGGATCTGCAGCAGCTCCAGAGAGACACCCTCCTCCTGACACACCTGTGCTCCAATGATGGGTGGGGCACTATTCCTCCCACTTACACCAAAGATGGGGCACTATTCCTCCCACTGATATCATTGATGTGGTACTATTCCTCCCACTTACACCAATGATAGGGCACTATTCCATCTACTGACACCAATGATGGTGCACTATTCCATCTACTGATACCAATGATGGGTCACTATTCCTCCCCCTAATACCAAGGATGCATTGCTTATTCCTAGTGATGCCACAAACAATTTCCACTCCTAATGGCCCCTTCCTAAAGTCTTTTGCTTAGAAAGCTTGGAGACCCCTGTACTAGCCAATGGAACCCCTCACAAGGTTAATGGGTACGCCCAGGACGAAGATGGCAAACCCTTTCTAGGGTGAAATTTTCCACATTTTGTCATGTTACAACCAAAAACGGAAATGTATTTTATTGGGATTTTATGTGATAGACCAACACAAAGTGGCACATAATTGTGAAGTGGAAGGAAAATGATAAATGGTTTTCAACATTTTTTTTACAAATAAATATGTGAAAAGTGTGGGATACATTTGTATGGCGCCCCCCGGAGTCAATACTTTGTAGAACCCCCTTTCTCTGCAATTACAGCTGCAAGTCTTTTTGGGGATGTCTCTACCAGCTTTGCACATCTAGAGAGGGACATTTTTGCCCATTCTTCTTTGCAAAATATCTCAAGCTCTGTCAGATTGGATGGAGAGCGTCTGTGAACAGCAATTTTCAAGTCTTGCTACAGATTCTTTCACAATGTGATTTAGGTCTGGACTGTGACTGGGCCATTCTAACACATGAATATGCTTTGATCGAAACCATTCCATTGTAGCTCTGGCTGTATGTTTAGGGTCGTTGTCCTGCTGGAAGGTGAACCTCCACCCCAGTCTCAAGGCTTTTGCAGACTCTAACAGGTTTTCTTCTAAGATTGCCCTGTATTTGGCTCCATCCATCTTCCCATCAACTCTGACCAGCTTCCCTGTCCCTGCTGAAGAAAAGCGTCCCCACAACATGATGCTGCCACCACCATGTTTCACAGTGGGGATGGTGTGTTCAAGGTGATGTGCAGGTGGGTAAGGTCAACTTCTGAAAACCTTAGGGCGTTCTTGGAATGTTGGCATATGATTCCAGATCGTTTTGTGGTCATATTTAGCACCATTCTTCAAGGTTCTATGAGGGTTGTAAAAAATGGAACTCTTCAGGTCAATCAGCAATCCAGAACTAACCTTAAAAGTTCAATGACATTTAGATCTGGTGTCAGGAAGATCCTGCCAGTAACAGGCATCCTGAGCTTGCAGTTGCGCGATCGGGCGTGTGCGCCCTTTAGCACCAGGCGGACTTTTTAAACAAGACTTTTACACTGAGATCTTGCTGTCTGCTCTACAGCGTTACATGTGTCTTGATCCTTGAAAGCCTTTTCCTGTGCTAAACCCGGCTTGCTCCTGAATATCCTTGTTGTTCGCCTGCATCTGATCCCGGCTTGTCTCCGACCATCCCTGTCATCTGCCTGACTACCGACCTGGCTTGTCTGACCCTCCAGTCTCAGTATAGTGGTTCCAGGTTCCAGTCTGCTGTCCGGTTCCAGTCTGCTGTTCAGTTCCAGTCTGCTGTCTGGTTCCAGTCTGCTGTCTGGTTCCAGTCTGCTGTCCGGTTCCAGTCTGCTGTCCAGTTCCAGTCTGCTGCACCAGCCCGCCGATCCAGCTCCTTCCAGGTTCCTGTCTACCTTTCAGCTCAGTCTGAGGTTCTTCTGCACAGTGCTTCCTGAGTTCCAGACCCATCTCCTGCTGTTGATCCTGCCAGGCACTCGTGCCACTCCTGACTCCTGTGCTTCCTGTTCACCCTACCAGGGCCCTCGAGTCGGAGCCGCAAGAGAGGCCATCCCCTGCAAGTCGGGCTCATCTACAAGGTACGTGACAGTAGCAGACAGCCATGACCAAGCCCGAGCAGGGAGCCTCTCCTATGGAAGAACTTTGTATGCACCTGGCAGGCCTTACCTAGGCTGTTAAAAGTCTCCAGGAAGGATATACACATTTTGGAAGAACTGGTCCAAGTATTTTTTTGTCCCACTACAACTCAGGGGCCTTCTCACCCGTCTACTTCTTTTACCAATACTACTTCTCCTACAGTAGTTTTGCTGCCTCCTGAACCAAGAGTTCCCACTCCTGAAAAGTTTTCCGGGGAACGAAGTAAATTCAGGGCGTTCCAGAACTCATGCGAAGTATACTTCGCCCTCCAACCTCGCACCTTTTCGCTTGAAGCCACTAAAGTGGGCTTTGTGGTTTCTTTACTTCTGGGTGACCCCCAAACATGGGCCCACCGCCTTCTGGAACAGAAAGCCGAGGTACTAACTAATTTGACTACCTTTTTTGATACTATGGCCCAACTCTACGAGGACCCACAGCTCTCCGCAACCGCAAAAGCTGCCCTGCACACCCTTCAAAAAGGGGCGTAGGGCAGTATAGGACAATGTCGCGGAATTCCGCAAATGGAGTGCAGATATGGACTGGAATGATGCTACCAGTTCCGCATGGGGCTCTCTGACCCCTTAAAAGATGAACTAGCTTGAGTGGGAATTCCTCAGACTTTGGATGCCTTGGTCAACCTCGCTATACAAATTGATCGACGGTTGAGAGAGCGAAGAGCAGAAAGTGGTGCTGGGTCCACTCGCCCAACCTGGATGTTGCCTAGAGTCCCCAACTACACCCATCCAGCACCCACCTCTAGTTCAGCCTCTACGCCTGATACCTCTGAGCCCATGCAGCTTGGAGTCCTTTGCCCTTCTCTCACGATGGAGGAACGCCAACGTCGCCGGGCAAATAACCTATGTCTGTACTGCGGGGAACCTGGGTACTATGTCAGGAACTGTCCTACCAAACTCCGTAAGTGCCTGTCTGTCTCTTCTGATGATGCAACTGCTTAGCCTAAGACTTCCTCTCACCATACTCTCTCTATATCGTTGCAGCTCCCAGGAAGGACTTTAGAGGTTCCCGCTATCATTGACTCCGGGACTTGTAGCTGCTTTTTGGATTCATCTTTTGCAGCCAAACACCAGATCCTTCTGCTATACAAGGCCCATGGACTCTCTATTCACCTGGCCGATGGGTCTGCAATAAAATCTGGGCCAGTCATACAAGAAACTGTTCCCCTTCCAGTCACCATCTTCAACCTGCACCAAGAACTGCTTCGCCTGGACATTATTGCTTCACCATTGTTCCCTGTGATCCTTGGTATGCCGTGGCTACAAGCCCATAACCCCACTTTAAACTGGGTCACCGTCCGTACTGCCAACAGTTCTGCATTCAGAAGGGCTCTTGTGAATCTCCTGCTCTGTTATGTTTGAACGCTGATCCTGAGCTACGCCAGTCGGTCCCCGAGGTCTACCATGACTTCTTAGATGTATTTAGTAAAAAAGGGGCTGAAACCCTTCCTCCTCATCGGGCTCCTTCCCGGAGCCGAAGTTCCCTTTGGCAGGATTTTTCCTTTGACTAAGCTGAAGCAAGGGACACTGAAAGTGTACATTGATGAAAACCTAGAAAAAGGTTTCATTCTGCCTTCCACATCCCCAGCATGTGCAGGTATCTTTTTTGTGGAAAAAAAAGATCACTCCCTTCGCCCCTGCATAGACTATCGTGAACTCAATAAAATTACTGTTAAAAATCGTTACCCTCTCCTCTTGGTACCAGAGTTATTCCAGAGACTGGGGACTGCTACTATTTTTACCAAATTAGATCTCCGAGGGGCTTATAACCTGGTCCGTATCAGAGAAGGGGATGAGTGGAAGACAGCTTTTCGCACTCGCTTCGGGCACTTTGAGTACATGGTAATGACTTTTGGATTGTGCAACGCCCCTGCAACTTTTCAGTATTACATAAACGATGTCTTCCGGGACTACTTGGATTTGTTCGTCATAGTCTACTTAGATGACATTCTCATCTTCTCTTACTCTCTGGACTCTCATTGCAAACATGTCAGATGTGTCTTAAACCGGCTCCGGCAACATGGCTTGTACGCTAAAGCTGAAAAGTGCAAGTTCGAGCGAGAGAGTATTCCATTTTTGGGACTAATCATTTCCGTGGAAGGGATCAAAATGGATCCCCATAAAATTGCTGCAATTCTTGACTGGCCAGCCCCTACTTACAAGAAAGGAGTCCAATGTTTTGTTGGCTTTGCCAATTTCTATAGAAAGTTTATTAGAAGATTCTCAGCCATCATCTGCCCCATCACTCAGTTGACCAAACAAGGAATTCGCTTTCATTGGTCTCCAGAAGCTCAAACCGCCTTTGAGTCCCTCAAAACATCTGTTTACTTGCGCTGCTGTTCTGAAGCACCCCGATTCCTTCCTACCATTTGTTCCGGAAGTGGACGCTTCCGAGATTGCTGTTGGAGCGTTTTTTCCCAACGACAAGGGAGCAAAGCTTTGTTATACCCAGTGGCCTTCTTTTCTCGCAAGTTATCAACTGCAGAAAGAAATTACGACGTAGGAGATCGGGAACTACTGGCCATAAAATCCACTCTTGAAGAATGGCGATACCTCTTGGAGATTTACTAAAGGCAAATAGACTGTGCACTTTGCAAGTACAGTTGTCTCAGAACTTAGTAAATGAGATAAATCTTTACTTTGCAAAAAGTACCCAATCACGTGCAAGGAAAATTTTTAAAAATTGCATTTTTGCTTGCATATGATTGGATGATGAAAGTCAGCAGAGCTTCTGCTCATTTACTGAGCTCTGGAGCAACTGCTCTTGCAGAGCGCAACTGCACTTTTCAAAGTACACAGTCTACTGTATTTGCCTTTAGTAAATCAACCCTGTTGATTTCATGTAAAATGTTTTTGAAAGAACTTTTAACCACTTCAGCCCCGGAACGATTTACCCCCTTCCTGACCAGAGCACTTTTTTCGATACGGCACTGTGTCGCTTTAATTGACAATTGCGCGGTCGTGTGATGGTGCACCCAAACAAAATTGATGTTCTTTTTTTTCCCACAAATAGGGCTTTCTTTTGGTGGTATTTGATCACCTCTGCGGTTTTTATTTTTTGCGCTATACACAAAAAAAGAGCGACAATTTTGAAAAAAAATCAATATTTTTTACTTTTTGCTATAATAAATATCCCCAAAAAATATATATAAAAAAACAAATTTCTTCCTCAGTTTAGGCCGATATGTATTCTTCTACATATTTTTGGTAAAAAAAAATCGCAATAAGCCTATATTTATTGGTTTGTGCAAAAGTTATAGCGTCTACAAAAGGGGGGATAGATTTATGGCATTTTTATTATTAATTTTTTTTTATTAGTAATGGCGGTGATCTGCGATTTTTATCATGACTGCGACATTGCGACGGACACATCGGACACTTTTGACACTATTTTGGGACCAGTGACATTCATACAGTGACCAGAGCTATAAAAATGCACTGATTACTGTGTATATGACACTGGCAGGGAAGGGGTTAGACACTAGGGGGCGATCAGGGCGTTAAGTGTGTTCCCTGGATGTGTTCTAGCTGTCGGGGGGGTGGGCTCACTAGAACATGACAGAGACTACTGGGAGCAGTAGATCCCTGTCATGTTGCTAGGCAGAACAGGGAAAATGCCCACTAGCCAGTAATTTAAAAGGGACGTACAGGTACACCCATTAGCGCAGCCATGCCATTGTGCCTACGTACATCGTTGTGCGCTGGTCGGCAAGCGGTTAAAGTGTCACTAAACCCCATCATAAAAAACTCTCAATAAATGGTGTATTACACGCTATTCATACTCACTCAGTCACTATGAGATTCTTTTTCTGTAAATTCAGAAAACCTAGTTGATCCTGCTGCTCTCTATCTCCCCCTTCTGTCCATGTCCCCAATTCAGTTGTGGATTTTGCAGCTGTGGTGGCAGCTCTGCACAAGCTCAGTTTTCAGTGAGTTTTTATGCTGAGAATTTCCTCCCTATCACATCAGAGCAGCCCATGTGACTATAGAGTCACACATGTGGGCGTATACACAGTGGTAAATGACAGGCCACTCCCTCCCTCCTCCTCCATGCCCAATAAACAGTTAAACACAATGGGAGTGGGATATTACATGAGATTGATGGAGGCTTCACCTCCCTTTTATTCTAAGACACAGGCTGGAGGGGTGTGGCACAACCTGTTACTGGCAAAAATCTGGCCACAGCATGTTTTGCCAAAAAATAAAAAAAAAATTTGATTTCAAATATATATATACAGTATCTCACAAAAGAGAGTACACCCCTCACATTTTTGTAAATATTTTATTCTATCTTTTCATTTGACACCACTGAAGAAATGACACTGCTACAATGTAAAGTAGTGAGTGTACAGCTTGTATAACAGTGTAAATTTGCTGTCCCCTCAAAATAACTCAACACACAGCCATTAATGTCTAAACCGCTGGCAACAAAAGTGAGTACACCCCTAAGTGAAAATGTCCAAATTGGGCCAAAAATGTCAATATTTTGTGTGGCCACCATTACTTTCCAGCACTGCCTTAACCCTCTTGGGCATGGAGTTCACCAGAGCTTCACAGGTTGCCACTGGAGTCCTCTTTCCCTCCTCCATGACGACATCACGGAGCTGGTGGATGTTAGAGACCTTGCGCTCCTCCACCTTCGGTTGAGGATGCCCCACAGATGATCAATAGGGTTTAGGTCTGGAGACATGCTTAGCCAGTCCATCACCTTTATCCTCAGCTTCTTTAGCAAGGCAGTGGTCGTCTTGGAAGTGTGTTTAGGATCGTTATCATGTTGGAATACTGCCCTGCGGCCCAGTCTCTGAAGGGAGGGGATCATGCTCTGCTTCAGTATGTCACATTACATGTTGGCATTCATGGTTCCCTCAATGAACTGTAGCTCCCCAGTGCCGGTGTTCTGACGAGAACTGTCCTCCTATCATATAGTGTCCGCCCCGTACTGCGCACGCGCAGCGCCTGCGCAGTAAGGAGGAGAAGGAAATGCCGAAAGTGTCCGAAGTTGATCAGCTGACCATCAGCTGTACACGGCGCTCGGGCACTTGTTAGCGATGGCTTTGCAAGAGGGCCCCTCGCGGGCTCGCTTCGCTCGCCACTCTTCGGGCACAGCCTCGCTGCGCTCACCATCTATTTATTCTTACTCTATGTCCACTTGGATAGTAGGGAATGAACCTGGACATAGGGTAAGAATAAAAGCGCAGGCGCCGTGTACAGCTGACGATCAGCTGTTGAACTTCGGAGACTTTCGGTGTCTCGTTTGTCCTCCGTACTGCGCCTGTGCAGTACAGGGCGGACACTTTTGGATAGGGGACTGTATTCGACAAGACACCGGCAGCACTCATGCAGCCCCAGATCATGACACTCCCACCACCATGCTTGACTGTAGACAAGACACACTTGTCTTTGTCCTCCTCACCTGGTTGCCGCCACACACGCTTGTCACCATCTGAACCAAATAAGTTTATCTTGGTCTCATCAGACCACAGGACATGGTTCCAGTAATCCATGTCCTTAGTCTGCTTGTCTTCAGCAAACTGTTTGCTGCAGGCTTTATAAATAAAAGGACTTCTGCGCTATTACATAAATGTGAGGTGGAATTGCTGCAAAATCTCTTGGTGATCACACAGTGAACATAAAGTGAATACCGGTATATATAAATATATATAATGATCTTGCGCAAAACCTTAATGAGCAATGTGAAATAGTGACCACTAAAATAGACGTGTATTAGGACCCATGCAACTGATGAATGGTCAAACCACAGTATGCAAAAAATATATATGTGTGAGTCATGAATTCTTTACAGTGAAGATAGTACCAAAACTAATAAAATAGGTACAAAGTGAAAAAATAATTTGCCTACTGAAAATGGTATACTCATTATAAAAACGAATCCCAGCAGTAATGATGTGACAAGTGGAAAATCTAAAAGATAATAAATATAAAAAATGGAATGGAAAAAAGTCCCAGAATGATAGATGAAAAAAGATGATGACAGTTCATAGGTCTTCACAATAGACAAAAGCAAAACGTATCATGTTGACTGTAGTCACCTGACATCCATTCAATGTGCTCACAGAGCACTTACCTTAAAGATATGATCAAATGCCTTTATCCAAATGGATAGTTGCCACAGTTCCACAGCCCCAGATCCGTCCAGATGGAAGATGACCGCTTGGAAGGGTAAACCGGGTCAGTCTCACCCCAATGAGCGAATCCACATGAAAAAATGAATGGGCTTCCAATAGTGCGTTATCGCAAATATACCAAGTTTATTAAAAAAATTAGTTAAAAACTAGTCCCTGAGGAAGTCGCGAGGGAGTGACGTAATGCGTAGGTTAGACGTAACTGACACAACCGGAAGTCGTTACTACGAACCGGTTGTTGTGATTGTGGACCGGATGTGACGTACTAGGTGGCTTAGAACGCCGTTTTTATGTTTGGCATCTTTTTGCTTGTCTCTTATTGCTTTCATATAAGCAGTTTTTTAATTATTTATTTTAATAAACTTGGTATATTTGCGATAAAAATCAAAAGTGCAAGTTATTGCCATAAAAAGTGTTTTTTTGGACCTGGGTCCCACCCCAGGGGACATGTATCAATGCAAAAAAAAGTTTTCGATCACTGCTTCCGTTTTTTCGGAAGCAGTGATTTTAACCACTTGCTGACCATCCGCCACAGTTGTTCTGCGGCAGAATGGCATGGGTGGGCGAAACAACGTTATGTAACGTCGCTTTGCCCTGTGGCCACAAGGGGGCGCCTGCGCGCCACCGGAGCCAATGCGAGTGCCCGGCGGTCGCGATCACTGCTGGGCTCCCGCGATCGCTCTGGGCACACGGAGAATTGGGATCTGTATGTGTAAACACACAGTTTACGGTTCTCTGAGGGGAGAACCGATAGATCGTCTGTTCATGCAGCGTATGAACAGCGATTTGTCATCTCCCCTACACAGTCCACTCCCCCCTTCAGTTGGAACATGTACTAGGACACACTTAACCCCTTCACTGCCCCCTAGTGGCATTGACATTTTTACAGTAATCAATGCAATTTTATAGCACTGATCGCTGTAAAAATGCCAATGGTCCCAAAAATGTGTCAAAATTGTCCGACGGGTCCACAATAATTTCGCAGTCCCAATAAAAATTGCAGATCGCCGCCTTTACTAGTAAAAATACAAATTAATAATAAAAATGCCATAAAACTATGCCCTATTTTGTAAACGCTATAACTTTCGAGTAAACCAATCAATATATGCTTATTGTGATTTTTTTTACCAAAAATATGTAGAAGAATACATATCGGCCTAAACTGAGGAAAAAAAAAGTTTTTTTATATATTTTTGGGGGATATTTATTATAGCAAAAAGTAAAAAATATTGAGTCTTTTTCAAAATTGTCGCTCTTTTTTTGTGTATAGCGCAAAAAATAAAAACCGCAGAGGTGATCAAATGCCACCAAAAGAAAGCTCTATTTGTGGAAAAAAAAGGGTGTCAATTTCGTTTGGGTGCACCATCACACGACCGGGCAATTGTCAGTTAAAGCGACACAGTGCCGAATCGCAAAAAGTGCTCTGTTCAGGAAGGGGGTAAAATCTTCCGGGGCTGAGTCGGTTAATAATGCTTAAAGTGTAACAATAAAAATGAAATATTCCTTTAAATATCGTGTCTGGGGGGTATCCCTAGCATGCCTGTAAATAGCACATCTTTCCCTTGTTTAGAACAGTACCACAGCAAAATGACATTTCTAAAGGAAAAAATAGCATTTAAAATTGCTCACGGATCTAATGAATTTCCAGATCCCGGCAATATAGATAAAAAATCATTTAAAAAAACAGCATGGGTCCCCCCCCCCAATCCATACCAGGCCCTTTGGGCAGTGGCAACATTCGATGGGCACAGTGGCAGCATTTGATGGGCACAGTGGGAGCATTTGATGGGCACAGTGGCAGCATTTGATGGGCACAGTGGCAGCGTTTGATGGGCACAGTGGCAGCGTTTGATGGGCACAGTGGCAGCGTTTGATAGGCATAGTGGTGGAAATTCATGGGCATAGTGGCGGCGTTTGATGGGCACAGTGGCTGCGTTTGATGGGCACAGTGGCTGCGTTTGATGGGCACAGTGGGAGCATTTGATGGCACAGTGGCTGCATTTGATGGCACAGTGGCAGCATATGATGGGCACAGTGGCTGCGTTTGATGGGCACAGTGGCTGCGTTTGATGGCACAGTGGCTGCATTTGATGGCACAGTGGCAGCGTTTGATGGCACAGTGGCTGCGTTTGGTGGGCACAGTAGCTGCATTTGATGGGAACAGTGGCGGCAATTGATGGGCACAGTGGTGGCATTTGATGGGCACAGTGGCTGCGTTTGATGGCATAGTGGCTGTGTTTGATGGGCACAGTGAGGCTGCAATTGATGTTTTTTTTCCAGAATTTTTTTGTTTGTTTGCGCCCCCCCCAAAAAATTTTGAGCACCAGCCGCCACTGGTTCTGATGTCATTGGGTCAGTGCGCTGTTGGTATCATTGAGGTTTATTTGGCACCTGAGAGGTGAACCCTTATGTGATCAGAGAGCAATGTACAATATTATAATCACACACAATCCTGGAAAAAAGGAAAAAGGATGCAAGGTAAGTGGTGTTGTAGTATGTATCAGCTAGAGATCGTTGATACCATAAAAGTACTTATCACTAGCACACCATGGATCATCTAGAGCAGCGGTTCTCAACCTGGGGGTCGCGACCCCCTGGGGGGTCGATTTCCGTTTCGCCTGGGGGTCGCGAATGCTGGCCGAGACGGACCCGAAGTTACTGCCGGAGTCTGTCCGTCTCGGCCAGCGAGATGTCACTTCCTGGAGAGGAGAGACCGCACGGAAGTGACGTTCCGTCGCCGCCATCTTGGTATTCTCGTCCGCAGTAAGGCTACACTTAGAAGTCGGCAAGAGGACATCTTTTTACACCCACCGATGTCCGCTTGCTGCGGACGAGTGTACCAAGAGGGCGGCGACGAAACATCACTTGCTGAATCTAAGAACACCTGTGACTTTTGGTAAGTCAGAAACACAGTAAATGCTGACATGACAACATTTTTTTTATTATGGTACATATCATTTATATATATAAGCGTCCCAGTTGGTTCCTCAAAAGTGGTTATTCTGTGCCAGTGCTAGATACATGTTTGGGTGCTATACACTTTGTATATCTAGCACTGGCATGGAATACCCACTTTTGAGGAACCAACCGGGATGTTTATATATAAATCAGTGGTGGGGGCGCAAACAAACTGAAAAAATCTGAAAAAAACCCTCCGCATTAAAACGCCGTCACTGTGCCATCAAATGCAGCCACTGTGCCCATCAATTGTCGTCACTGTGCCAGCAAACGCAGCCACTGTGCCCTTTAATTGTTGCTACTGTGCCAAACGCAGCCACTGTGCCCATCAATTGTCGCCACTGTGCCAGCAAACGTTGCCACTGTGCAGTCACTGTGCCCATCAATTGTCGCCACTGTGCCATCAAACATAGCCACTGTGCCCATCAATTGTCGCCACTGTGCCAGCAAACGCCGCAACTGTGCCATCAAACACAGGAACTGTGCCCTTTAATTGTTGCCCTGTGCCAAACACAGTCACTGTGACCATCAATTGTCGCCACTGTGCCAGCAAACGTCGCCTGCAGCCACTGTGCCCGTCAATTGTTGCCACTGTGCCATCAAACACAGCCACTGTGCCCATCAATTGTCGCCACTGCCAGCAATGCCGCCACTGTGCCATCAAATGCAGCCACTGTGCCTATCAATTGTCGCCACTGTGCTAGCAAACACCGCCACTGTGCCATCAAATGCAGCCACTGTGCCCATCAATTGTCGCCACTGTGCCAGCAAACACTGCCACTGTGCCATCAAACGCAGGAACTGTGCCCTTTAATTGTTGCCACTGTGCCAAACGCAGCCACTGTGCCCATCATTTGCCGCCACTGTGCCAGCAAACGTCGCCACTGTGCAGCCACTGTGCCCATCAATTGTCACGATTGTGCCCATCATTTGTCTCCACTGCGCCAAACGCCGCCACTGTGCCAGCAAACACGACCAACGAAAATAATTTTACTGTTAGGGGTCCCCACAACTTGGGAAATTTTATCAAGAGGTCACAGCACTAGAGAGGTTGAGAACTACTGATCTAGAGTAACACCCACCCCATGTCAAGTAAATGTTACAAGAAATCATTGATCCTACAACTGCTTAACCGCTTACCGACCATATACCATAGATATACGGCGGCCATATACCATAGATATAAGGCGACCATATACCATAGATATACGGCGGCCATATACCATAGATATACAGCGGCCATATACCATAGATATACGGCGACCATATACCATAGATATACGGCGACCATATACCATAGATATACGGCGACCATATACCATAGATATACGGCGGCCATATACCATAGAAATACGGCGACCATATACCATAGATAAACGGCGACCATATACCATAGAAATACAGCGACCATATACCATAAAAATACAGCGACCATATACCATAGATATAAGGCGACCATATACCATAGATATACGGAGGCCATATACCATAGATATACAGCGACCATGTACCATAGATATACGGCAACCATATACCATAGAAATACAGCGACCATATACCATAGATATACGGCGACCATATACCATAGATATACGGCGACCATATACCATAGATATACGGCGACCATATACCATAGAAATACAGCGACCATATACCATAGATATACGGCGACCATATACCATAGAAATACAGCGACTATATACCATAGATATAAGGCGACCATATACCATAGATATACGGTGGCCATATACCATAGATATACGGTGGCCAAATACCATAGCTATTAGGCGGCCATATACCATAGATATACGACGACCATATACCATAGATATATGGCGGCCATATACCATAGAAATACAGCGACCATATCCTATAGATAAACGGCGACCATATACCATAGAAATACAGCAACCATATACCATAGATATAAGGCGACCATATACCATAGATATACGGAGGCCATATACCATAGATATACGGAGACCATATACCATAGATATACGGCGACCATATACCATAGAAATACAGCGACCATATACCATAGATATACGGAATACAGCGACCATATACCATAGATATACAGCAACCATATACCATAGAAATACAGCGACCATATACCATAGATATAAGGTGACTATATACCATAGATATACAGAGGCCATATACCATAGATATACGGCGGCCATATACCATAGATATACGGCGACCATATACCATAGATATACGGCGACCATATACCATAGATATACGGCGACCATATACCATAGATATACGGCGACCATATACCATAGATATACTGCGACCATATACCATAGATATACGGCGGCCATATACCATAGAAATACAGCGACCATATACCATAGATATAAGGCGACCATATACCATAGATATACGGCGGCCATATACCATAGATATACGGTGGCCAAATACCATAGCTATTAGGCGG
This sequence comes from Lithobates septentrionalis, assembly GCA_037952835.1. Classification (NCBI taxonomy): domain Eukaryota; kingdom Metazoa; phylum Chordata; class Amphibia; order Anura; family Ranidae; genus Lithobates; species Lithobates septentrionalis. The sequence continues at coordinate 619,828 of JBBDGP010002456.1, read as the reverse complement.
CCATATACCATAGATATACGACGGCCATATACCATAGATATACGGTGGCCAAATACCATAGCTATTAGGCGGCCATATACCATAGATATACGACGACCATATACAATAGATATATGGCGGCCATATACCATAGAAATACAGCGACCATATCCTATAGATAAACGGCGACCATATACCATAGAAATACAGCAACCACATACCATAGATATAAGGCGACCATATACCATAGATATACGGAGGCCATATACCATAGATATACGGAGACCATATACCATAGATATACGGCGACCATATACCATAGAAATACAGCGACCATATACCATAGATATACGGAATACAGCGACCATATACCATAGATATACAGCAACCATATACCATAGAAATACAGCGACCATATACCATAGATATAAGGTGACTATATACCATAGATATACAGAGGCCATATACCATAGATATACGGCGGCCATATACCATATATATACGGCGACCATATACCATAGATATACGGCGACCATATACCATAGATATACGGCGACCATATACCATAGATATACGGCGACCATATACCATAGATATACTGCGACCATATACCATAGATATACGGCGGCCATATACCATAGAAATACAGCGACCATATACCATAGATATAAGGCGACCATATACCATAGATATACGGCGGCCATATACCATAGATATACGGTGGCCAAATACCATAGCTATTAGGCGGCCATATACCATAGATATACGACGGCCATATACCATAGATATACGGCGGCCATATACCATAGATATACGGAGGCCATGTACCATAGATATACGGCGGCCATATACCATAGATATACGGAGGCCATATACCATAGATATACGGCGACCATATACCATAGAAATACAGCGACTATATACCATAGATATAAGGCGACCATATACCATAGATATACGGCGGCCATATACCATAGATATACGGTGGCCAAATACCATAGCTATTAGGCGGCCATATACCATAGATATACGACGGCCATATACCATAGATATACGGCGGCCATATACCATAGATATACGGAGGCCATGTACCATAGATATACGGCGGCCATATACCATAGATATACGGAGGCCATATACCATAGATATACGGCGGCCATATACCATAGATATACAGCGGCCATATACCATAGATATACGGCGGCCATATACCATAGATATACGGAGGCCATATACCATAGATATACGGCGGCCATATACCATAGATATACAGCGGCCATATACCATAGATATACGGCGACCATATACCATTGATATACGGCGGCCATATACCATAGATATATGGCGGCCAGTTTGCTTCCCTGTGTAAATTCACGTACAGTACAGGTATAGATATAGTGATATAGCACTTCCAGGCCTAGGGCGCTCCGCCGGCGACCCACTCCCGCTGTCATTGGACACAGTGGGAGCCAATCAGCGGGTCTGGTGAATTCGATGTACACCGGGACACGGATCTTTACCTTCCCCCAGTCAAAAGCACCTCCCCCACAGTTAGTAAGCACTCCCTGGGAACACATTTAACCCTTTGATTGCCCCTGATGTTAACCCCTTCCCAGATAGTGTCGTTAGTACAGTGACAGTGCACATTTTTTTTAGCACTGATCACTGTATTAGTGTCACTGGTCCCCCAAAAAAGTGTCAAAAGTGTCACTTAGTGTCCGATTTGTTGCAGTCCCGCTATAAGTCGCTAATCACCACCATTACTAGAAAAAAAAAATAATAATAATATATATATATATAAAAAAAAATATCCATAAATGTCTCCCATAGTTTGTAGACGGTATAACTTTTGCGCAAAACAATCAATATTGGGATTTTGTTTTACCAAAAACACATAATACATATTGGCCTAAATTGATGAACAAATTCGATTTTTTTTTACATTTATTTATTGTATATGTTTTATAGCAAAAAGTAAAAAATATTGTTTTTCTTTTCAAAATTGTCGCTCTTTTTTTGTTTATAGCGCAAAAAATAAAAACCGAAGAGGTGATCAAATACCACCAAAAGAAAGCTCTATTTGTGGGAAAAAAGGACATCAATTTTATCTGGGTACAGCATCGGGCGACCGCGCAATTGTCAGTTAAAGTAACGTGGCGCTGTATCGCAAAAAATGGCCTGCTCATGAAGGGGGGTAAAACCTTCCGGAGCTGAAGTGGTTAATGCCGCTAAGGTTTGTATTCCCAGTACATGGAAAAGAAGGGCTGGTGCAAGGATTTTTGACACCCTAGGCGAAACCTCATTTTGCCGCCCCACGCCTGACTCCACGCCCTTTGCCCTGCCCATGTAAACCCCACCTTTTTAATGAAGCGCCCATCAAATGCAGCCTCACCAGCACTTATCAAATTCAGCCTCACCAGCGCCCATCAATGCAGCCTCATCAGCGCCCATCAAATGCAGCCTCATCAGCGCCCATCAATGCAGCCTCATCAACGCCCATCAAATGCAGCCTCACCAGCGCCCATCAATGCAGCCTCCCAGCGCCCATCAATGCAGCCTCATCAGCGCCCATCAAATGCAGCCTCATCAGCGCCCATCAATGCAGCCTCACCAGCACCCATCAATGCAGCCTCATCAGCGCCCATCAAATGCAGCCTCACCAGCGCCCATCAATGCAGCCTCACCAGCGCCCATCAAATGCAGCCTCACCAGCGCCCATCAATGCAGCCCCACCAGCGCTCATCAATGCAGCCTCACCAGTGCCCATCAAATGCAGCCTCACCAGTGCCCATCAAATGTAGCCTACCAACGCCCATCAATGCAGCCTCACCAGCGCTCATCAATGCAGCCTACCAGTGCCCATCAATGAATGTTTGCTTGCTTCTTTTCATTCAGGAGTTGGGACACAGACACAGTCCTCCACCGCCGCTGTGCCTCTGAGACTATGTGCGAACGGAGCAGCTGCTGCCTGCTGATGCTGAGACTTAGTTGCTTGCTGCAGAGAGAAAAGAGTAGGAACACCAGTGGCCGGGCGCCCTAGGCAGCAGTGCTTCCTAGGCGGCTGCCTAGTTTGCCTAGTGGTAGCACCGGCCCTGTGGAAAAGCAATGGTTTGCCAGGGTGGGACGATATCCTTAGGGACAGAACCTCAGACGTGAATAAAAAATGTTTTTTTATTGGAATGACTTTAAATACTCACCAAACTATAACCAGTGGCTATCAGTGGCCCCCACCTTCTGCATGTGGTGGGGAGGTGCCCAGCGGGACAGTTTTTCATGTCTTGACCCAATGTGTATATGGCTGGTACTTGACTGCTACCCAACCTCTTCCTCACCCCCTTGTTTTTTTTTTCCCCTCTTTCTTCTTCCCTACACCCAATTAGCGAGCTAACCCCTCCCCCTTCCCCCCCTTCCCCCCTTCCCCGGGTTTGTGTCTTCCTATTTTCAGTTCGGATGACATCGCAAAATTTGATCTACGAACTTATCTGCCTCTTCGATAATATCCATTTCAATATGTTCCAATTGCCTTATAGTGTGGGTGAACATTGCTATTGGTTGTGTTACATTTGGATATACTGTATCTATTGATATGCCAATGCAGTTATTTTGTTCTTTCCGGTGAACAAGGCTTGTATAATAATTTTCTTTTGTGGTTTGACATGCAACCTTTTCTTAAATAAAGAATGATAAAAAAAAATAACATCCAAACATTTATTTGAGAAGGTCACATCAAAGCCGTAAGGTGCAAAAAAATGTAAACGGGAGGACTGGGAGGGGAAGGGGGGTAGAAATAGGATTTAATTTTCTTACCATAGCTTTGTATGTGAGCAACTTCATCCTGGAAGTGACACCACCATAGGATGCCCCCCTACTCCTAATGCCGCGTACACACGGTCGGACTTTCCGGCATACTTGGTCCGGCGGACCAGAGTGTGCCGGACAATCCGCCCGTGTGTAGGCGCCGGCGGACTTTTCCGGCGGACTTTTTCCCAAAAGCCCGCCGGACCTAGATTTGAAACAAGTTTTAAATCTTTCCGTCGGACTCAGTTTCGGGCGGAAAGTCCGCTCGTGTGTGTGCTGGTCCGACGGAAAGCCCGCTCGTGTGTATGCTGGTCCGACGGACCAGATACGACACGAGGGCAGGGTATTGCATCTCGCGCTCGCTGCAATAGGAAAAACAAATTTTCCTATTGCGGCGAGCGCGGGGCATACCAGGCCCTTAGGTCTGGTATGGATTATAACGGGAAGCCCCTACGCCGAAAAAACGGCGTGGGGTCCCCCCTAAAATCCATACCAGACCCCGATCCGAGCACGCAGCCTGGCCGGTCAGGAAAGGGGGTGGGGACGAGTGAGCGCCCCCCCCCCCCTCCTGAACCGTACCAGGCCGCATGCCCTCAACATGGGGGGGTGGGTGCTTTGGGGGAGGGGGCGCCCTGCGGGGCCCCCCCACCTCAAAGCACCTTGTCCCCATGTTGATGAGGACAAGGGCCTCTTCCCGACAACCCTGGCCGTTGGTTGTCGGGGTCTGCGGGCGGGGGGCTTATCGGAATCTGGGAGCCCCCTTTAATAAGGGGGCCCCCAGATCCCGGCACCCCACCCTATGTGAATGAGTATGGGGTACATGGTCCCCCTACCCCTTGGGAAAAATTGTAAGTAATAAAACACACTACACAGGTTTTTAAAATATTTTATTAAACAGCTCCGGGGGTGGGGATCTTCCTCCGGCTTCGGGGGTCTTCTTCCGGCTTCGGGGGTCCCTCCGCTTCATCTTCTCCCGGCGTCCGGTTGGTTCTTCTCCGCTCTCTTCTCCCGGTGTCCCAGGTCTTCGGCCGGCTCCTCTGCTGTGTTCAGGTAGCTCTCTTGCCAGCAGAGGTCCGGACTTCTGAGCTGCTGGGCTTCTTGTCTTCTCTTCTCTTCCCCCAGATGTTGACACGACGCTCTCTCTGGCTGGACTGGTCTCCGAGGGCTGCGTTGTGACTTATATAGGCGGAGGGAAGAGAAGAGAAGACAAGAAGCCCAGCAGCTCAGAAGTCTGGACCTCTGCTGGCAAGAGAGCTACCTGAACACAGCAGAGGAGCCGGCCGAAGACCTGGGACACCGGGAGAAGAGAGCGGAGAAGAACCAACCGGACGCCGGGAGAAGATGAAGCGGAGGGACCCCCGAAGCCGGAAGAAGACCCCCGAAGCCGGAGGAAGATCCCCACCCCCGGAGCTGTTTAATAACATATTTTAAAAACCTGTGTAGTGTGTTTTATTACTTACAATTTTTCCCTAGGTGAAGGGGTAGGGGGACCATGTACCCCATACTCATTCACATAGGGTGGGGTGCCGGGATCTGGGGGCCCCCTTATTAAAGGGGGCTCCCAGATTCCGATAAGCCCCCCGCCCGCAGACCCCGACAACCAACGGCCAGGGTTGTCGGGAAGAGGCCCTTGTCCTCATCAACATGGGGACAAGGTGCTTTGAGGTGGGGGGGCCCGCAGGGCGCCCCCCTCCCCCAAAGCACCCACCCCCCCATGTTGAGGGCATGCGGCCTGGTACGGTTCAGGAGGGGGGGGGCGCTCGCTCGTCCCCACCCCCTTTCCTGACCGGCCAGGCTGCGTGCTCGGATCGGGGTCTGGTATGGATTTTAGGGGGGACCCCACGCCGTTTTTTCGGCGTAGGGGCTTCCCGTTATAATACATACCAGACCTAAGGGCCTGGTATGCCCCGCAACGGGGCTCGCAAGGTGTCAATCTCGCCGATAAAAGCGGCAAGATTGACATCCTTTGCTAGTCCCGTCGCACCTGAGTCACGTTCAAAATGAACGGACTTGGCCGTGTGTGGGCAAGTCCGTTCATTCTGAAAGTCCGGCGAAAGTCCGTCGGAAAGACGGGCGGACTTAGCCCGCCGGAAAGTCCCGGCGTGTGTGGGCAAGTCCGTCCGTTTTAAAGTCCGGCGCACCTGGCGGACAAAGTCCGTCGGAAAGTGTGCCGGACCAAGTATGCCGGAAAGTCCGACCGTGTGTACGCGGCATAAGAATACAATTAAGTTAAAGAGAATTGCTGGCCTTCATTCTCAACTTTCTTCAAATACAGGTGGGTAATGGTTCTAATCATGGAGCATGCAAAGGGGAGGACATCTATTGACAGGCCTCCCGTCAATGTAGATCCGCGCTGTAGCCGTCATTCGGCTATAGCATGGATGGGAACAGGTTAAAGCGCCACGTCACGCCGGAGATCTTCTCCTCTCCTTCCAACAGATGTCAGCGGCCCCTCCCTCTGCAGTGCCCGGAGCGGGGCTGACGTCAGCGGGAAACTCATCCCCTACCTCTGCCCTGCTCGGAGCGGGGCTGACATCAGAAGGGATCTCGACCCCTCCCTCTGCAGTGCTCAGAGCGGGACTGATGTCAGCGAGGATCTCGGCCCCTCCCTCTGCAGTGCTCGTAGTGTGGCTGACGTCAGTGAGGATCTCGGCCTCTCCCTCTGCAGTGCTCGGAGCGTGGCTGACGTCAGTGAGGATCTCGGCCCCTCCCTCTGCAGTGCTTGGAGCAGGACTGACGTCAGCGAGGATTTCGGCCCCTCCCTCTGCAGTGCTCGGAGCGGGACTGACGTCAGCGAGGATCTCAGCCCCTCCCTCTGCAGTGCTTAGAGCGGGACTGACGTCAGCGAGGATCTGGGACCCTCCCTCTGCAGTGATCGGAGCGTGGCTGACGTCAGTGAGGATCTGGGACCCTCCCTCTGCAGTGCTCGGAGCGTGGCTGACATCAGTGAGGATCTCGGGCCCCTCCTTCTACAGTGCTCAGAGCAGGACTAACGTCAGTGAGGATCTCGGCCCCTCCCTCTGCCATGCTCAGAGTGGGGCTAACATCAGCAAGGATCTCGGCCCCTCCCTCTGCAGTGCTTGGAGCGGGGCTGATGTCAGCTGGGATCTCGACCCCTCCCTCTGCAGTGCTCGGAGCGTGGCCGACGTCAGCGAGGATCTCAGGCCCCTCCTTCTGCAGTGCTCGGAGCAGGACTGACATCAACAAGGATCTCGGCCCCTCCCTCTGCAGTGCTTGGAGCCTGGCTGACATCAGCGGGGATCTCGGCCCCTCCCTATGCAGTGCTCAGAGCGTGACTGACGTCAGCAAGGATCTCGGCCCCTCCCTCTGCAGTGTTCGGAGCGTGGCTGACATTAGTGAGGATCTCAGGCCCCTCCTTCTACAGTGCTCAGAGCAGGACTAACGTCAGTGAGGGTCTCGGCCCCTCCCTCTGCCATGCTCAGAGTGGGACTGACATCAGCAAGGATCTCGGCCCCTCCCTCTGCAGTGCTTGGAGCGGAGCTGATGTCAGCTGGGATCTCGGCCCCTCCCTCTGCAGTGCTCGGAGCGTGGCTGACGTCAGTGAGGATTTCGGCCCCTCCCTCTGCAGTGCTCGGAGCGTGGCTGACGTCAGTGAGGATCTCAGGCCCCTCCTTCTGCAGTGCTCGGAGCAGGACTGACATCAACAAGGATCCCTCTGCAGTGCTCGGAGCGGGGCTGACGTCAGCGGGGATCTCAGGCCCCTCCTTCTGCAGTGCTCTGAGCAGGACTGACGTCAGCAAGGATCTCGCCCCTCCCTCTGCAGTGCTCAGAGCGTGGCTGACGTCAGCGGGGATCTCAGCCCCTCCCTCTGCAGTGCTCAGAGAGTGGCTGACGTCAGCGGGGATCTCAGCCCCTCCCTCTGCAGTGCTCAGAGAGTGGCTGACGTCGGCGAGGATCTCGGTCCCTCCCTCTGCAGTGCTCGGAGCGTGGCTGACGTCAGCGAGGATCTCGGCCCCTCCCTCTGCAATGCTCAGAGCGTGGCTGACATCAGCGGGGATCTCGGCCCCTCCCTCTGCAGTGCTCAGAGTGGGACAGACGTCAGCGGGGATCTCGGCCCCTCCCTCTGCAGTGCTCAGAGCGGGACTGATGTCAGCGGGGATCTCGGTCCCTCCCTCTGCAGTGCTCAGAGCATGGCTGACGTCAGCGAGGATCTCGGTCCCTCCCTCTGCAGTGCTCGGAGCATGGCTGACATCAGCAGGGATCTCGGCCCCTCCTTCTGCCCTGCTCAGAGCGGGACTGACGTCAGCGGGGTTCTCTGCCCCTCCCTCTGCAGTGCTCGGAGTGGGGCTGACATCAGTGAGGATCTCGGGCCCCTCCCTCTGCAGTGCTCAGAGCAGGGCTGACGTCAGCAAGGATCTCGGGCCCTCCCTCTGCAGTGTTCGGAGAGTGGCTGACGTCAGCGTGGATCTCGGCCCCTCCCTCTGCAGTGCTCAGAGCAGGGCTGACATCAGCGGGGATCTCGGCCCCTCCCTCTGCAGTGCTCGGAGCGTGGCTGACGTCAGCGAGGATCTCGGCCCCTCCCTCTGCAATGCTCAGAGTGTGGCTGACATCAGCGGGGATCTCGGCCCCTCCCTCTGCAGTGCTCAGAGTGTGGCTGACATCAGCGGGGATCTCGGCCCCTCCCTCTGCAGTGCTCAGAGTGGGACAGACGTCAGCGGGGATCTCGGCCCCTCCCTCTGCAGTGCTCAGAGCGTGGCTGACGTCAGCAGGGATCTCGGCCCCTCCCTCTGCAGTGCTCAGAGCGTGGCTGACGTCAGCGAGGATCTCGGTCCCTCCCTCTGCAGTGCTCAGAGCGGGACTGACGTCAGCGGGGTTCTCGGCCCCTCCCTCTGCAGTGCTCGGAGTGGGGCTGACGTCAGTGAGGATCTCGGGCACCTCCCTCTGCAGTGCTCAGAGCAGGGCTAACGTCAGCAAGGATCTCGGGCCCTCCCTCTGCAGTGTTCGGAGAGTGGCTGACGTCAGCGTGGATCTCGGCCCCTCCCTCTGCAGTGCTCAGAGCAGGGCTGACATCAGCGGGGATCTCGGCCCCTCCCTCTGCAGTGCTCGGAGCGTGGCTGACATCAGCAGGGATCTCGGCCCCTCCATCTGCAGTGCTCAGAGCAGGGCTGACATCAGCAGGGATCTCGGCCCCTCCCTCTGCCGTGCTCAGAGCAGGACTGACGTCAGCGGGGATCTCGGCCCCTCCCTCTGCAGTGCTCGGAGTGGGGCTGACATCAGTGAGGATCTCGGGCCCCTCCCTCTGCAGTGCTCAGAGCAGGGCTGACGTCAGCAAGGATCTCGGGCCCTCCCTCTGCAGTGTTCGGAGCGTGGCTGACGTCAGCGAGGATCTCGGCCCCTCCCTCTGCAGTGCTTAGAGCAGGGCTGACATCAGCGGGGATCTCGGTCCCTCCCTCTGCAGTGCTCAGAGCGTGGCTGACGTCAGCGAGGATCTCGGCCCCTCCCTCTGCAGTGCTCGGAGCGTGGCTGACGTCAGCGAGGATCTCGGCCCCTCCCTCTGCAGTGCTCGGAGCGTGGCTGACGTCAGCGAGGATCTCGGCCCCTCCCTTTGCAGTGCTCGGAGCCGGGCTGACGTCAGCGAGGATCTCGGCCCCTCCCTCTGCAGTGCTCGGAGCGTTGCTGACGTCAGCGAGGATCTCGGCCCCTCCCTCTGCAGTGCTCGGAGCCGGGCTGACGTCAGCGAGGATCTCGGCCCCTCCCTCTGCAGTGCACGGAGCTGGGAAGGAGAGCTCCTGCGGGTCACGTGAGCTATAAATAAGGTAAAGTTACAAAAGGAGACTCACTGGACTTTATATCGTCTTTTTACAAAACAGATTACATATTTTTAACAATGCCTTTAACTAAAGTTTATTTTTGGGAATAAAGAGGTCATAATGATGACTGACAGGGGAAGAGAAGGCAGGGGACATAGATAAGACATCCCCCGAAAATAAGCCCTAGTGTACTTTTTGTATCCAAAATTATTATAAGACCCAGTCTTATTTTTGGGGAAACACGCTAGATATAGGATGCTCAGAAGACATGAAGTAGGGGAATTGTCCCACAGGAAAAAGACTCATCTGACTTGAGAAGTTTACATGAACAGAAGGAACATATGATCAGTTCAAAAGCCCATATGACCTTTATTCTTGACAATGGAGTCACAATCAGTAGAAAAATCGTAGGCAACACATTTCAATGGCCAAGAATCACCCTTGTATCATGACTGGGATTTGGTTGCTGGGGATCCTGATATGTACAGTAGTAATGTGTGTACATAAATGTCTATGCAGAACAGCAAGAAGTTCATAGAGTGCAATTGGAGTGTTCAGGGTAACTTCCCGCTGATCTCAATGCACTAGATGCAGAACCTCTGAAGAGACTGAAATATCTCTAGGCAAACAGATAAGAAGAACAGCAGGGTCCAATCTGAGTGCAGTGTAGTAACAGATTTATTGTGGTGAAAAGATAAATGGCAACTCACATTGTGACAGTTAAAATCAGGCTGATCACATAGTAAAGGCTTCCGATGGACAGTCTCACAACAACAGGGAACCTCAGACCAGGATAGGAATACTGGGTGGATGGTTACACCTGCAGGACCAAGAGAACACAGCGGAGGGCACCAAACTAAGTGCAGCATTAAAGCGTTTGTTACCCCAACATTTTATATTCCTGATATGTGCCTGCTGTACCATGTACTTTGTATGAGAAAGTCTCGGGGTCTCTTGGTATTGCTTCCTTTGTGTGAAATCCCTGGTGACCCTGCCAGTCCCTCTGCTTTCCTATCCCAAACTGACCACACTAAGCAGGAGGGCACACCACGGTCAGTTCTCTAGCTATGCTGGGAACTCAGTGTGCTCTCCTCCAATGGTCAGACTTGTCCTGAAACGCCCCCCCACTGCACATCCATTCACTGGGAAGCTCAGTGTGCTGTTGCTTCTCTTCCCCCAGCTCTTATGCAGCTGAGAACAGAGGGAATGTGATCACTTATAAAAAAGGGAAAAAAGGTATTTATCTTTTTTTTTTTCTCTCTCTTTTTTTTTTTTCACCAAAAGAAATTTTATTGGAGAGAGAGTAAATCAATCACAATAACAGAATTATCATAAATGTAAATGTACAAGTGAACAATAAACAATAGTTGCAAAACATTTACATCTGACATTGGGTCATGACATAGATTCTTTTGAGTAGGGATGAGCCGAACACCCCCCGGTTCGGTTCGCACCAGAACCTGCGAACGGACCGATAGTTCGCACGAACGTTAGAACCCCATTGACGTCTATGGGACTCTAACGTTCAAAATCAAAAGTGCTCATTTTAAAGGCTAATTTGCACGGTATTGTCCTAAAAAGGGTTTGGGGACCCGGGTCCTACCCCAGGGGACATGTATCAATGCAAAAAAAACTTTTAAAAACGGCAGTTTTTTCGGGAGCAGTGATTTTAATGATGCTTAAAGTAAAAAAAAAAAAAGTGAAATATTCCTTTAAATATCGTACCTGGGGGGTGTCTATAGTATGCCTGTAAAGTGACGCGTGTTTCCCGTGTTTAGAACAGTCCCTGCACCAAATGTCATTTTTAAAGGAGTGAGACAAACGGCATGGTTACCCCCCAGTCCATTACCAGGCCCTTAAAATAAGGAAAGGTGTGGGGCCACCAGACCCTATATACTCTGAACAGCAGTATACAGGCGGTGCAAACAAGACAGGGACTGTAGGTTTGTTGTTAAGTAGAATCTGTTTGTAATTTTGAACGGGTACATTTTTGCGTGTTTAGCTCCAGCCAAAAAATCTTTTCTAAGCTTTTTGGAAAACATAGGGAAGGGTTATCACCCCTGTGACATTTGTTTTGCTGTCTTTCCTCCTCTTCAGAAGATTTCACCTCACTTTTTGTCCCAATGAAAAATGTTTTTTGAAAATTTGGGGTTTTTTGTGGAACAAGGATTGGAAAGCATCAGTGGAAAGGAGAAATGTTTTTCCCATATTAACTCTTACAGGAGAGAATTTCCCTTCCTAGGGGTAGATTTCATCTCACTTCCTGTTGTCTCCTTCCGTTTGCAAGTAGGAGTCGTTTGTAAGTTAGATGTTTGAAAGTAGGGTCCTGCCCTATATACTCAGCAGAAATTTGGGCCTTAGGTGTTGTTGTGCCCACAACACTGTAAGCCCTCACAGGGCCCTGCTGTGAAATATTAGATCAAGAATTGTAATTACATGCCCCTGTTGAACAGGAGCTGAAAAATTGGGCCTTAGGCACTGGTGCTGGTGCCACAACACTGCAACCCCTCACAGACACTCTAGTTGGAACGCAGGAACGAGCCCTGCTGCAAAGTATTGCATCAAAAATTGTAATTACACGCCCCTGTTAAACAGGGGAAGAAAAATTGGGCCTTAGGTACTGGTGCTGGTGCCACAACACTGCAACCCCTCACAGACACTCTAGTTGGAATGCAGGAACGAGCCCTGCTGCAAAGTATTGCATCAAAAATTGTAATTACACGCCCCTGTTAAACAGGGGCTGAAAAATTGTGCCTTAGGCACTGGTGGTGGCGCCCAGAACCAAAAATGTTCTTACAAGCTATCAGCGTGATGATTGAGGAGGAAGAGGATAATTACTCAGGGATAGTCACTCAGCATCAGCATAGGCAGTCTTTGAAGGGATCTGAGATTTCAAAAAAAATGATTCGGTTACATCAGCATCAGGTGCTTGGTAGCTGGTGGTGATCCAAGACTGATTCATTTTTATGAAGGTCAGTCGATCGACCGAGTCGGTGGACAGACGCACCCTGTGATCGGTTACCACGTCTCCAGCAGCACTGAATGTGCGTTCCGAAAGAACGCTGGATGCAGGACAGGCCAGTAGCTCAATTGCATACTGTGCAAGCTCTGGCCAGTGATCCATCCTCAAGACCCAGTAACCCAGAGGATTTTCGGTGGGAAAGGTGTCCAAGTCTGATCTTGCCCCTAGGTATTCCTGCACCATGTAAAACAGACGCTGGCGATGGTTGCTGGAACCGATCATACCTTGGGGCTGCGGACCAAAAAATTGTCTGAACGAATCGGTCAGACGGCCACCTTCTCCACCGCTCCTTCTTTGACTGACCGAAGCCTCAGCAACACGTTGTCCAGAAACAGGAGTTTGTAACCTCCCAGTCTCTGGGAACGCATTGCACAGACCTTTCTGCAAGGCCTCCCGAAGATATTTCATCCTCTGCTCCCTCTGCGATGGCAAGATAAGGTCCGCAACCTTACCCTTGTAACGTGGATCAAGGAGGGTTGCCAGCCAGTATTGGTCCTTCTCCTTGATACCAAGAATACGAGAATCCTTACGCAGGCTTTGCAGGATCAGGGAGGCCATGCAGCATAGGTTTTCTGAGGCATTCGGTCCGGAGTCCTCTGGGTCACTAAGGATGACATGGTCCGCAGCCACCTCCTCCTAGCCACGTACAAGTTCATGTGTTTCTTGGGACTGATCCCTTAAAGACTGCTGCTGATGCTGAGTGCCAGGCTCCACCTCCATACTGACACAATCTTCCTCCTCCTCCTCGTCCTCTTCCTGTGTGATCGGCAGGCACGCAGGAACACTGTCTGGATAAAGGGGGCCTTGAGAGCTAAGGAAGTCCTCCTCTTCCTGCCTCTGTTCTGCCTCAAGTGCCCTGTCCATTATTCCACGCAGCGTGTGCTCCAACAGGTGGACAAGGGGGACAGTGTCACTGATGCATGCACTGTCACTGCTCACCCTCCTCGTGGCCTCCTCAAATGGTGACAGGACAGTGCATGCATCCCTGATCATGGCCCACTGGCGTGGGGAAAAAAAACCAAGCTCCCCTGACCCTGTCCTGGTGCCATAGTCACACAGGTACTCATTGATGGCCCTCTGCTGCGTGTGCAGCCGCTGCAGCATGGCCAACGTTGAGTTCCACCTGGTGGGCATGTCACAGATTAGGCGGTTCTTGGGCAGGTTAAACTCCTTTTGGAGGTCCGTCAGCCGAGCACTGGCATTATATGACCGGCGGAAATGCACACAGACTTTCCTGGCCTGCCTCAGGACATTCTGTAAGCCCGGGTACCTGCCCAAGAACCGCTGCACCACCAAGTTAAGGACGTGAGCCAAACAGGGCACATGGGTCATTTGTCGCTGTCGGAGGGCAGAGAGGAGGTTGGTGCCATTGTCGCAAACCACCATTCCTGCCTTAAGTTGGCGTGGCGTCAACCACGTCTGAACCTGCCCCTGCAGAGCTGACAGAACCTCTGCCCCAGTGTGGCTCCTGTCCCCCAAGCACACCAGCTCAAGCACCGCATGGCATCTTTTGGCCTGCCTACTTGCGTAGCTCCTTGAACGACTACGGAGCACCGCTGGTTCCAAGGACACAGCACAGGAAGAGGCCATGGAGGAAGAAGAAGAGGAGGGGGTGGAGGAGAGAGGTGTGTCACAATCATTAGCATTTTGGAGGCGTGGTGGCGGAACAACCTCCAACACTACTGCACCTTGTCCTGCATCCTTCCCAGCTGCCAGCAGAGTCACCCAATGCGCCGTGAAACTTAGGTAACGTCCATGCCTGCTGGACCATGAGTCAGCGTATCAGGCTCCAACTTACCAGACCGGCGAGTCCCGTCGGGCAGAGGGTAGGCTCCCTTACCCTCCGACTATTGGCCCCCTGGTAGAGTAAACAGGGGGTACAACAGTACGGAGTGGTATGAAGGCCTGTGTGGCTGTTCCTGGGAATGCTGTCCGGGAGACTCAGGGTTAACTGTAGCAAAGGCTGAGTAGACTGGAGCACCTTCACTGAGCAGAGCAGGCTGGTGTGGACACAGGTAGGAAGACTGCAGACAGGCTGACTGGATCCCAGGGAGCAGGCAGATGGATGGTCAGGAGACAGGCCGGGTTTGGCAGCAGGCGGACGGCAAAGGTACAGTGGAACAGGCAGGCGGATGGTCAGACAAGCAAAGGTCGGTGCAGGCAGAGTTCAGAGAGTGGTCAGGGGACAAGGCCGGATCAATAGGAATAACAGGAACAACAAGGTACACGGACAGGCTCTGGAACTACAAGCTGTTGATTAGGCAGCACTGGTCACCAGAACTTACCGGCTTAAATAGGGCTTTTGGCGCCAACCGACGTGCACGCGCGCGCCCCGGCACACCCAGGCACGCGCGCCCGCCAACGCCCGCGCGCGCGCCCCCGCACACCGGCGTGCACAGTGGAACGATCCCGGACACACACACCGGCGCCACGAGGAGCCCGCACAGCGAGGTCCGCAGAAACGCGCGCGCCAACGCGCGCCGACGCACCCTGACGCACACCACCGCGGGCACCCTGCCTGCCAAGGTAAGAACCCTGACAGTGCCCCCTCCTCAAGGGCAGCCTCCGGATGCCCAGCTGAGCCAGCTTGTGAGCATGGGAGTTCTTGAAGGTTTGTAGCAATTTGTTGGCATGCAGGTTATCTTCGGGTTCCCAGGAATTATCCTCGGGTCCATACCCCTTCCATTTGATGAGGTACTGGAGCCGGTTCTGCCTTTTCCTACAGTCCAGGATTGCCTCGACTTCGAACTCCTCCTCATTGTTGACCAAAACAGCCTCCGGTGGCTTGGCCTTACGGTCAGGAAAAGGATCGTGGGTAACTGGTTTTAGTAATGAAACGTGGAAGACCGGATGGATTCTAAGGGACTCTGGCAGACTAAGTTCAAAAGCAACATCGTTCACCTTTCTCTTCACCCGAAACGGGCCCAGAAATTTAGGTCCCAGCTTTTTGGAAGGACAAGCCAACTTTAGGTTAGTTGAAGAGAGCCATACTTGGTTGCCAGGTTCAAGGGCGAGTTCTCCTCGTCTTTTCCTATCGAACATCCTCTTAAAGGAAGCCTGGGATAGGGCCATGGTTTCCTGCAAGATCTTCCAGTTACTAGAAAAGAACTCCATTGTTTCCGTTACTGCGGGTAGAGAACATTCCGGGATAGAACTGGGAAGGAAGGAAGGATTGAATCCGTAATTCGCAAAGAACGGCGTCTGGTTGATAGCAGAGTGTAGGGAGTTGTTATAAGAGAATTCGGCGACTGGTAACAAAGACACCCAGTCGTCTTGAGTAAATACAGAAAAACAACGGAGGTATTGCTCCAGCGTCTGGTTAGTTCTCTCTGTCTGGCCGTTCGTCTGAGGGTGGTAGGCCGAGGAGAATGCCAATTCGATTTCCAAAGCGGCACACAGTGCTCTCCAGAACCGGGAGGTAAATTGAACACCTCGGTCGGATACAATATTCGCAGGCACCCCATGTAACCTTACTACTTCCTTGATGAATATCTTCGCCGTTTCTACGGCTGTGGGAGTACCCTTCATAGGGATGAAGTGTGCCATCTTGGATAACCTGTCAATCACCACAAAGATGGTTGAGAAACCTTCAGAGGGGGGCAACTCCACAATAAAATCCATCGAAAGCATCTTCCAAGGCCTGTCAGGAATCGGTAAGGGTCTCAATAAACCCCAGGCCTTTGAGCGGTTGCTTTTATTCCGGGCACAAGTGCAGCAAGAACCCACATACCTCTTACAGTCCTCCAGAAGACGTGGCCACCAAAAGGTGCGTAGCACCAATTCTGAGGTTTTCCGAGCTCCGAAGTGACCCGCCAGCTTGTGGTCATGACATAGTTCCAGTACCAGTACCCTACATCTTTCAGGTACGAAAATCTTGCCTTCATGCCAGAGCAACCCATCATTTAGACTGGTTCCCGTAGGAAGAGGAATTTCAGAGGAGGCTTGTTTAATCCTGGAAATTAAATCTTCCTGAAGGAGTAAGAAACTACCTGCAGGCAGAATAGTATCAGGAGGAGTACTTTCCTTGGAGTCGTGGTACATCCGTGATAGAGCATCAGGTTTTCCATTCTTGGATCCGGGCCTGTACGTTATGTGAAAGGAGAAGCGGGAAAAAAAAAAAGTCCCCATCTAGCCTGTCGTGGTCTAAGTCGCTTGGCTGCTCTTAAATATTCCAAGTTCTTGTGGTCGGTAAAGATAAGAACCGGATGTACCGCACCCTCTAATAGATAGCGCCATTCTTCTAAGGCCGCTTTGATGGCCAACAGTTCTCGGTCTCCGACATCATAATTTCTTTCGGATGATGAAAGTTTACGGGAAAAGAATGCTACGGGGAACAAGAGGGCCTTGGGGCCCTGACGTTGGGACAGTACTGCTCCCACTGCGATCTCCGAAGCATCCACCTCCAGCACAAACGGTAATGCAGGATCCGGGTGTTTGAGAATAGAGGCAGAAGTAAACAGTCCCTTTAATTTCTCGAACGCTGCCTGTGCTTGGGATGACCAACAGAATCGTGTCCCCTGTTTGGTAAGTTCCGTTATTGGTGCGATGATTTTAGAAAAGTCTTTAATGAACTTCCTATAGAAGTTGGAGAATCCTACGAAACGTTGGACTCCTTTCCGGTCTGTAGGAGCCGGCCAGTCCAGGATGGCCGATACTTTTTGTGGGTCCATCTTGATTCCTTCAATAGAAATAATGAGCCCCAAGAACTGAATACTCTGGCGTTCGAACTCACATTTATCTAGTTTAGCGTATAAACCATGTTGCCTGAGCCGGACAAGAACATTCCTGACATGCCTGCGATGATCTGCCAAAGAAGAGGAGAAGATGAGTATATCGTCCAGATAAACGATGACATAGAGATCCAGGATATCTCTAAAGATGTCGTTCACAAAGTGCTGGAACGTAGCCGGGGCATTACAAAGACCAAAGGGCATGACCTGGTACTCGAAGTGCCCGAAACGAGTGCGAAACGCAGTCTTCCACTCGTCACCCTCTCGGATGCGGATTAAGTTATAAGCACCCCGGAGATCCAGTTTAGTAAAGAGTCTGGCGGTGCCCAGCCTTTGGAATAACTCAGGGACCAGAGGGAGCGGGTAGCGATTTTTAATCGTGATTTTGTTCAGTTCGCGATAATCAATACATGGCCGCAGGGAATGATCCTTCTTTTCCACAAAAAATAAACCTGCACCAGCCGGAGAGGTGGACGGGCGGATAAATTTCTTTTTCAGATTTTCATCTAAGTACTGCTTCAGGGTGCCCAGTTCCTGCTCCGTCAAGGGGAAGATCCGGCCAAAAGGTACCTCGGTTCCAGGAAGCAATTCAATTGGGCAATCGTAGGGCCTGTGTGGTGGAAGTAATTCTGCCCCCTTCTTGCTAAACACATCCGCAAAGTCTTGGTATGGCTCAGGGATAGCTTGCAGCGGGTCAACATCTGGATGCAGACAGAGGAGTTGAGCCATATCACGGCCTGTCCCTTGCAAGCAGTGTTGAAGACAGTATCCAGAGGGGAACTCGACATTTCCTGAAGCCCAGTTGATTTGAGGGTTGTGCGTTTGAAGCCAGGGCATTCCAAGAATAACTGGAAAGAGTGGGGACGAAATGGCGTCCAGACAGAGATATTCATGGTGTTGCGGCCCCATGATGGCTTCTAAAGGGACAGTCTCCTGAGTGACTGGGCCGGAGCGGAGAGCAGAGCCGTCAGCGAGATGAACAGCAAGGCTTTGAGTCTTGGTTTGGAGAGGGATGGCATGTTGAAAGGCAAAGGTCCGGTCAATAAAACAGCTGCAGGCTCCCGAATCAATGATTGCTGGGACTTGGATGGCCTTTCCGGGAAGCTGTAAAGTGACAGAAATGGTTAGGTGCGTGCTCAAAGAAGGTACAAAGGTAGCACAGGTACGAACATCAGAACGACACTTACGCATCTTGTTGGGACAACCGCTGGCGTAGTGCCCCGACTCCCCGCAGTAGAGGCAGAGGTTGTGTGCCCGCCTACGTGCCTTCTCTTCTGGGGTCAAAGAGGGACGGAACAGACCAAGCTGCATTGGTTCAGGTGCATCATAGGTTGAGGCAGGTGGTGGAGCAGGAGATCTACTGGGAGGACAGGGTACTTGAGGAATCATCCAGGTGGGACGAAAGGTACTGGTGGTCCGTTCAGTGCGTCGTTCTCGCAGTCTGCGGTCTATTTGGATAGACAGATTGATAAGTTCTTCCAGGGTCTGTGGTACCCCTACTCGTGCCAATTCATCTTTGAGAGGTTCTGACAACCCCATCCTAAACTGATGGCGTAATGCAGCGTCGTTCCAAGCCGTGTCAGAACTCCAGCGTCTGAACTCGACGGCATAATCTTCAGCTGCTCGGCGGCCTTGACGTAGGGCCTGTAAGGAAGTCTCTGCGGTGGCGGTGAGCTGGGGGTCTTCGTATAGTTGGGACATGGCTCCAAAGAAGGCCTCCAGACTATCCAATACGACAGATTTTTGCTCCAGGAGCCGGTGGGCCCATGTTTGTGGTTCACCAGACAGCAAGGAGACAACAAAGCCCACCTTAGTGGCTTCCAGGGAGAACGTGCGTGGCTGAAGAGCGAAGTACAGGTTGCAAGCATTCCGGAAGGCACGGTACTTACTCCGATCTCCGAAAAATCTCTCGGGTACTGGTACTTTGGGCTCGGGAGGTAACATGACCACAGCAGGTGTTGAGGTGGCTGCAGCGGACCCTGGTGGACCGGCAGGTGCGGACAGAGCCTGCACCCGTTCTTCCAAGCTGGAATACCCTTCTTGCAGGCTTTTCACTGCCTGGGTTAGACCCGCCAAGTGTCGGCAAAGTTCATCCATGGGGGAGGCCCCCTGCCCGGACTCGGTCATGGCTGCCTAATACTATCAGGCTCCAACTTACCAGACCGGCGAGTCCCGTCGGGCAGAGGGTAGGCTCCCTTACCCTCCGACTATTGGCCCCCTGGTAGAGTAAACAGGGGGTACAACAGTACGGAGTGGTATGAAGGCCTGTGTGGCTGTTCCTGGGAATGCTGTCCGGGAGACTCAGGGTTAACTGTAGCAAAGGCTGAGTAGACTGGAGCACCTTCACTGAGCAGAGCAGGCTGGTGTGGACACAGGTAGGAAGACTGCAGACAGGCTGACTGGATCCCAGGGAGCAGGCAGATGGATGGTCAGGAGACAGGCCGGGTTTGGCAGCAGGCGGACGGCAAAGGTACAGTGGAACAGGCAGGCGGATGGTCAGACAAGCAAAGGTCGGTGCAGGCAGAGTTCAGAGAGTGGTCAGGGGACAAGGCCGGATCAATAGGAATAACAGGAACAACAAGGTACACGGACAGGCTCTGGAACTACAAGCTGTTGATTAGGCAGCACTGGTCACCAGAACTTACCGGCTTAAATAGGGCTTTTGGCGCCAACCGACGTGCACGCGCGCGCCCCGGCACACCCAGGCACGCGCGCCCGCCAACGCCCGCGCGCGCGCCCCCGCACACCGGCGTGCACAGTGGAACGATCCCGGACACACACACCGGCGCCACGAGGAGTCCGCACAGCGAGGTCCGCAGAAACGCGCGCCGACGCACCCTGACGCACACCACCGCGGGCACCCTGCCTGCCAAGGTAAGAACCCTGACACAGCGGTAATATGCACCTTACCGCTGACCGCCCTGTCCAGCGAGATATGGACATTGCCTTCCACATGCCGGTAGAGAGCCGGAATCGCCTTCCATGAGAAAAAGTGGCGTTTGGGTACCTGCCACTGAGGTACCGCACATTCCACAAACTCACGGAAGGGGGCAGAGTCTACCAACTGAAAAGGCAGCAGTTGAAGTGCTAGCAATTTTGCCAAGCTAGCATTCAACCGCTGGGCATGTGGATGGCTGGGAGCAAACTTCTTTCGGCGGTGCAGCAGCTGGGGCAGGGAAATTTGCCTGGTACAATCTGACGTCGGTGTACCAAAAGCAGATTTCCCACAAGTACTTGGCTGTGACACCTAATTCTACACCTTCATTCCTCTCAGTGCAGGTCTCAGAGAGGACTGAAGGTCTAGTGGGGTTGGAAATCTCAGCTGATGAGGAGCAAGGAGAGGTCCTCTTTGTTCTTTGGTGTGGGTCTTTTAGATACGCTTGCCAACGAACTGCATGGCAGGTCAACATATGTCTGGCCAAGCATGTGGTACCCAAGCGGGAGATGTTTTGGCCACGCGAGATACGCTTGAGACATATGTTGCAAATAGCAGCGGTGCGATCTGATGCACTCGTCTCAAAAAAGGCCCACACCAAAGAACTTTTTGAATAACGCGCAGAGTCTGCAGCGCCCTGCACATGTGGAGCTTTGGGGTGTGATGCAGTCAATGTGCTGCCCTTAGGCTGGCCCCTGGAGGGCATCCTGCCTCGTTGGTGATGTGCCGCCTCCTCCTCCTCAGGCACCCACGTTGAGTCAGTGACCTCATCATCCCCTCCCTCCTCATCACTGGAGCAAACCTGGCAGTATGCTGCAGCAGGGGGAGCATGACTGCCAGATTGCTGTCCTTCTTGGGCACCCCCTCTGTCCGTGCTCATGTTACTGCCTTCATCAAGCTCAGTATCATCATCAGAGCCTTCCAAATGCTGGGCATCCTCCTGGAGCATGTACCCAACACTGTGGTCAAACAGTTCGAGGGACTCCTCAGGAGGACATGGTGGGGCTAGGGAAGGAGTCACTGATGACATTGAGCCAAGGGAAGAGGCCGCTGGTTTGCCAGACAAAGTACCCTGGGCATGGGTGAGAGAGGATGAGGAGGATGAGGACGGCTTGGTCATCCACTCGACCAAGTCTTCCGCATGTTGCGGCTCAACACGGCCAGCTACCGAAAAAAAGGCCAAACGTGTCCCATGGCCACGTGCTGATGAGGATGCACCGTCTCCATGACCAGCACTAGACACAGAGACTGCTTGCCCTCTCTTATTGGCTTGTGACTGTCTGCCTCTCCTTCTTGGCCTTTCAGACATACTAATGGCCTGTAGCTGCACTAAACTGGGATATATATATATATGTACTGATACTGCAGCTAGCAAAATCAACTGCCTGCCTGTAGTATGAGAACACCACCAACCTTCTACAGGTAGCTTTAGCTGAACACTGTGAGGTGGACGCACCCCACTAACTTGTAGGTTTAGCTGAACACTGAGCAGGACGCACTGCACTAACTGTAAATAGTCTAGCTGCCTGACTGTGGTACTAATAGGATCAAAAGAACACCAGCAATTTTCTTCAGGTAGCTGTATTTACTGTAACAAGACTTGCCTGCCTGTCAGTAGGAAGATAACAGGAACGGATCTAGCTGAACACTGTGAGCAGGACGCACCCCACTAGCTTGTAGGTTTAGCTGAACACTGTGAGGTGGATGCACCCCACTAACTTGTAGGTTTAGCTGAACACTGTGAGCAGGACGCACCCCACTAACTTGTAGGTTTAGCAGAACACTGTGAGCAGGACGCACTGCACTAACTGTAAATAGTCTAGCTGCCTGACTGTGGTACTAATAGGATCAAAAGAACACCAGCAATTTTCTTCAGGTAGCTGTATTTACTGTAACAAGACAAGCCTGCCTGTCAGTAGAAAGATAACAGGAACGGATCTAGCTGAACACTGTGAGCAGGACGCACTGCACTAACTGTAAATAGTCTAGCTGCCTGACTGTGGTACTAATAGGATCAAAAGAACACCAGTAATTTTCTTCAGGTAGCTGTAAATACTGTAACAAGACAAGCCTGCCTGTCAGTAAGAAGATAACAGGAACGGATCTAGCTGAACACTGTGAGCAGGACGCACTGCACTAACTGTAAATAGTCTAGCTGCCTGACTGTGGTACTAATAGGATCAAAAGAACACCAGCAATTTTCTTCAGGTAGCTTTATATACTGTAACAAGACAAGCCTGCCTGTCAGTAAGAAGATAACAGGAACGGATCTAGCTGAACACTGTGAGCAGGACGCACTGCACTAACTGTAAATAGTCTAGCTGCCTGACTGTGGTACTAATAGGATCAAAAGAACACCAGCAATTTTCTTCAGGTAGCTGTATTTACTGTAACAAGACAAGCCTGCCTGTCAGTAAGAAGATAACAGGAACGGATCTAGCTGAACACTGTGAGCAGGACACACCCCACTAGCTTGTAGGTTTAGCTGAACACTGTGAGGTGGACGCACCCCACTAACTTGTAGGTTTAGCTGAACACTGTGAGCAGGACGCACCCCACTAACTTGTAGGTTTAGCAGAACACTGTGAGCAGGACGCACTGCACTAACTGTAAATAGTCTAGCTGCCTGACTGTGGTACTAATAGGATCAAAAGAACACCAGTAATTTTCTTCAGGTAGCTGTAAATACTGTAACAAGACAAGCCTGCCTGTCAGTAAGAAGATAACAGGAACGGATCTAGCTGAACACTGTGAGCAGGACGCACTGCACTAACTGTAAATAGTCTAGCTGCCTGACTGTGGTACTAATAGGATCAAAAGAACACCAGTAATTTTCTTCAGGTAGCTGTAAATACTGTAACAAGACAAGCCTGCCTGTCAGTAGGAAGATAACAGGAACGGATCTAGCTAAACTGAATACAGTATATATATATATATATATATATATATATATATATATATATATATATATATATATACAACACCTGGGATGCATATATATACACAATACACTGTAAGTGCAGCTAACTGACTGACTGTCCTGCCTAATCTAGCTAACTCAAATGAAATGACACTGTCTCTCTCTCTCTCTCTATCTCTCAGCACACCGGAACACACTGCACAGGGCCGCCGTGCAGGCGGCCTTATATAGTGTGGGGCGTGTACTAAATCCCCTGAGCCATAATTGGCCAAAGCCTCCTTGGCTTTGGCCAATTACGGCTCTCTGTTCAGGCGGCGCTGTGATTGGCCAAGCATGCGGGTCATAGTGCCTGCTTGGCCAATCATCAGCCAGCAATGCACTGCGATGCCGCAGTGAATTATGGGCCGTGACGCGCCACAGAGATTTGGCGCGAACGGCCCATATCGTTCGCAATTCGGCGAACGACCGAACAGCCGATGTTCGAGCCGAACATGGGTTTGACTCGAACACGAAGCTCATCCCTACTTTTGAGTAAGCAGTTTGAAATCCAGATGGAGATTGATTGTTAGGCAGTATGAAAAGATTCCAGTTACATTAGCCTTAGGTTGTGTAATTCTAGGTATCAATGCACAGTGTTCCATCTTGTGGTAAAGCTTTTCAAAGAAGGTTACTATCAGACTTCTACTTACCAGACCGGTGAGTCCGCTTGGGTAGAGTGTAGGCTCTCTTACGCATCTGACTCGCGGCCCCTGGTAGAGTAGACAGGAAGCACGGGAGTATGGAGTGGTATGAGAGCCTGATACTGGAGTCCAGATGCAGATGGAAGAGCAGTCTTTAAACAGCAAGGTGCAGGCTGGGACACAGGCAACAGGACTGAACAGGATGGTCAGAAGGCAGGCTGGGTTCGGCAACAGGCAGGCAATGAGGTACAGTGGAGCAGGCAGAAGAGTAGTCAGACAGGCCAGAGGTCGGGTGCAGGCAGAGTTCAGAGGAGTCCAGGAAACAAGCCGGGTAGTCAGGAGATCTGGGTTTTACAGGCACAAGGTACAGGTACAACAGACGGCAAAGCTGTTGATCAGGCAGCACTGATCAAAGGGTGAAGCCGGCATAAATGGGCAGATTGGCGCCAAACGGCACGTGCGCACGCGCACCGGCATGCACAGGCGCGTGCACCTGCACACGCCCGTGCGTGCACCCCCGCACACCGGCACACACACTAGGCCTGACCGAGACACGCATACCGGTGCTACAAGGAACGTGCGCGATAGGACCAGCAGGAACGCGCGCTCCAACGCGCGCCGACACACCCCGACGCACACCACCACGAGCACCCTGCCTGCCAAGGTGAGTTCTCTGACAGTTACAAATGTTTGAGTAATGGCGTGGATGTCTGCATGACAATTCGGTCTGTAAGCGTGTGACATTGCTGTCCGGATGCCCTGCATGGGCCACCGACTAGTATCAAGTGAGATTGGGTTTCAGTGGAAATCAAGAGACGAGGGGGGTGAAGGGTCAGGGTGGTAGATTAGAGGGGGTGTGGGGGGGTGGTGATGGAGAGGAAAGGTCTGAGGGAATTAGGGGATGGTGGTTGCTTCCTCGGTCTCCGCTAATTAGTAGGTGGTTTTGGTATGTTATCGCTTTTGGGTGGTGGGGGATAGGCGTTTAAGATATCTATTATCTGAGATGAATCACAGCGAATGGTGAACAGCAACATGCGGCCTCCCATACTCGTCCCTTGGATAGGGGTGGGAGGCCCATGTTTTATTTTTATATATATAACTATACAAAAATGTTTTGCATTTCATTTCTATTTTATTTATTTATGTATTTATTTATTCATTTTCAGAGTAAATTATTTTCTTCCCAATGGCTCCTGCTGCACAAGAGCCTTCTAAACAAGTAGAAAAAAAGAGATATAGCACACTTCATTTCTATTTTAAACTGAAGGTGATCATTTACAATCATTTTAATTGTACTGGGAAATACTAGTAAATTAGCAACTCACATGGGAAGAAGAAATGGCACTTATTGTATGTAATCCGTGGGTGGTGGACTCATGCATCTGGGATGGGGTCCTCTTCCTAAAACTTGCATCCTGGAAAGTCCAGATGTCAGGCTGGGTGACAGCTTAGATGAGGAAGTGGAAACCAACAAGATGGCAGAGAGCTTCATGTGCGATGTAGAGCAGATTGGAAGAGATGTCAGCGGGATGTCAGGGGGGTGGAGCTATGCTTTTCAATGCCACTCAAGAATTTTTGTCAAGCTTGTTAGTCCAAAGAATGGCCTCTAAGTTCTTGGTCAATGTATGGCTATGCAGAGCAATAAATAAACATGTTGGCTGTCTATACCACAGGGTCCATAGACCAAGGGGACTTCCAACATATCCAACGTCTGGCAAAAACATCATGGGTTAAAGACTTCCTTTGCCTTTCGTAAACCATTTTAAATGACTCCTCGTGTCACATTACTTGATCGCTCGGGAGTCCTGATTTGTACTGCTTACTTTGTGATATTGGTTGGATTTTGAATTCCAGCCTTGCCATAAAGCTTGGTAAGCAGAGTCCGTGACTCGATTCTGGAATACATTGTCAAGGCTTTTTTTTTCTGTATTTTAATTACCTTGTTAGGTTGAACTCTGTCAGATACTTTATATTTTTCAAAGCCAACATATCTACAGTAAGTGCTAAATGACATATGATTATTTTTAGCTGACACATACCCGCCGAATGACAACCAACTTGCCGTGGCTCACCTTTCCCACTAAGTATGATTTAATAATTTTAAAGTTTTCTTTTTTCTTTTACTTGTACTTAGTCAAGCTAACTTGGCTTCAACTTTGAGTACGATTTCAGGGTCCCTCTCTCGGTGCAATTCTACATCTCCACCTCTCTGGTCACCACCGCCTCCTCTGCCAAGTTGGCTGGTCCTCCTACCCTTAACTTCTTACTCTCCATCACCCATGAAGGTTTACACGTTGTTCCCTTCCACTGTAGGAGCACACTCTCACCCTCTTCATAAGTAATTAAAATCAGTCGTTGTTACTGAATCAGAACTTCATTTACCTGAAAAAAGGCATTAAATTAACAGTTCCGTAGGGTCTGCCCATTACGAATCTCCACGAGTTACAATAGTGAGGCACAAATCATCAAACATGGCAGTACTCTCGCTTTTTAAATGCAATGCTACTATTATGCTAGACATGGGCTATGCTGTGGTGCTCATTCCTTTTAGATTGTGTTAGTTCCCAACCAGTAGTAGTATGGCTTCAACCTTGAGTCCGATTTCAGGGTCCCTCAAAGGGGTAACCCAACTCTCGGTGCAATGCTACATCTCCACCTGTATGATCTTTTCGACTCCCACAACCAACAACAACAACCTGCCCGACTCCACTCGCTACATATACAGTATCTAACAAAATTGAGTACACCCCTCACATTTTTGGAAATAGTTTATTATATCTTTTTTATGTGACAACACCGAAGAAATAACACTTTGCTACAATGTAAAGTAGTGAGTGTACAGCTTGTATAACAGCGTAAATTTGCTGTCCCCTCAAAATAACTCAACACACAGCCATTAATGTCTAAACCGCTGGCAACAAAAGTGAGTACACCCCTAAGTGAAAATGTCCAAATTGGGCCCAAAGTGTCAATATTTTGTGTGGCTCAATAGGGTTTAGGTCTGGAGACATGCTGGGCCAGTCCATCACCTTTACCCCCAGCTTCTTTAGCAAGGCAGTGGTGGTCTTGGAGGTGTGTTTGGGGTCGTTATCATGTTGGAATACTGCCCTGCAGCACAGTCTCCGAAGGGAGGGGATCTTGCTTTGCTTCAGTATGTCCTGTGATCTGATAAGACCAAGATAAACTTATTTGGTTCAGATGGTGTCAAGTGTGTGTGGCGGCAACCAGGTGAGGAGTGCAAAGACAAGTATGTCTTGCCTACAGTCAAGCATGGTGGTGGGAGTGTCATGGTCTGGGGCTGCATGAGTGCTGCCGGCACTGGGGAGCTACAGATCATTGAGGGAACCATGAATGCCAACATGTACTGTGATATACTGAAGGCAAGCATAATCCCCTCCCTTTGGAGACTGGGCCACAGGGAAGTATTCCAACATGATAACGACTCCAAACACACCTCCAAGACGACCACTGCCTTGCTAAATAAGCTGAGGGTAAAGGTGATGGACTGGTCAAGCATGTCTCCAGTCCTAAACCCTATTGAGCCAAACAAAATTATGACACTTTGGGCCCAATTTGGACATTTTCACTTAGGGGTGTACTCTCTTTTGTTGCCAGCAGGTTAGACATTAATGGCTGTGTGTTGAGTTATTTTGAGGGGACAGCAAATATACACTGTTATACAAGCTGAACACTCACTACTTTACATTGTAGCAAAGTGTAATTTCTTCAGCGTTGTCACATAAATAGATATAATAAAATATTTACAAAAATGTGAGGGGTGTACTCACTTTTGTGAGATACTGTATATGTAGCGAGTGGAGTCCGGCAGGTTGTTGTTGTTGGTTGTGGGAGTCGAAAAGATCATACAGGTGGAGATGTAGTATTGCACCGAGAGTTGGGTTATCCCTTTAAGGGCCCCTGAAATCGGACTCAAGGTTGAAGCCATACTACGACTGGTTGGGAACTAACACAATCTAAAAGGAATGAGCACCACAGCATAGCCCATGTCTAGCATAATAGCAGCATTGCATTTAAAAAGCGAGAGTACTGCCATGTTTGATGATTTGTGCCTCACTATTGTAACTCGTGGAGATTCGTAATGGGCAGACCCTACGGAACTGTTAATTTAATGCCTTTTTTCAGGTAAATGAAGTTCTGATTCAGTAACAACGACTGATTTGAATTACTTATGAAGAGGGTGAGAGTGTGCTCCTACAGTGGAAGGGAACAACGTGTAAACCTTCATGAGTGATGGCGAGTAAGAAGTTAAGGGTAGGAGGACCAGCCAACTTGGCAGAGGAGGCGGTGGTGACCAGAGAGGGAGGTTTTGTCTGAGGAGTGAACTGGTGGCTGTATGGTTGGACCTTCTAAGCAGCAGGGTTCCCATGTTAGGGCTGGCTGCATAACAGAACCCTCTTAAGGAACTGGGCCTGGATCTTGGTCTGCAAGGCCTTGCAAAGTGTGCAGCAGCTTCTCTCCATGTTAAAAGCACTTGCATTAAGTAGAGGCAAGGAGCAGTGCTTCTTCCAGGGTGAGCAAAAGAGATCAATCACATCCACTTTGCACTGCAGGTTTCTCGAAATGACAGATCTCCTCAACAAATTATAGTGCCAGTGAGACACTGGACCAAGTTACTGACCCATCTGGACCCACTATGGTTGTGCCATTTAGGAGCCAGTTCTTTCCTTCAGCCGCCACTAGCACAGTCATCTTCCCAGAGCAGACACCGGGAGGCAGCATGGCACTGGATGGAGAGCGGGAGCTGCTCCAGTTAACTGATTTTTGGCTGGGATGCAGGGAGGTCCTAGCAACCATTCACAAGCTGGTTAGCAGGAAAAGTTCTGCAACTCTGGCCCTCTGGCAGAACTGTCCTGCTTTCCGATGTCAGCTCTAGACCTGCTGTGCCTTCCGACCTCTGCCCTGTGTAGGGTAGGACAGGGAAGAGGGCTATGTGACTGCTATGAAGGGGGTGATGTGAAGGGGGGCCAAAGACTGCAATGTGAAGGGGGGGGGGGGGTGAGGGCAGCAATGTGAAGGGAGGGGATATAAAGGGGGGCTGGAGACTGCAGTGTAAAGTAGGGGGTGACATAAAGCGGGCCAAGGATAAGAATATGATGGGGGGCTGGGGACTTTAATATGAAGGGGGGGGTGCTATAAAGGTGGTGAGGACAGAAAAGTGAAAGGGGTGAAATGAAGGGGGGCTGAGGACTATAATGTAAAGGGGGGCTGTGAAATAAAGGAGGGGGTTGTGATGTACAGGGTGGGCAGAGAACACTGATATAATAACAGAATTGTGATGTGAAGGATCTGAGGCTAGGTTCTTATCATTCAGTCCTGCATTCTGCGTGTAGGCAGCCCATTCATTTAAAAAAACAAGCCGCATTTGCCAATGCGCAGAGGTACCATTAAGAATCAAACATGTGATTCGGAAGTAAGTTTTGCTAATTGGACCTCCGTGAATTTTAATTCAATAGCCCTGGTCCATAGCTTCTGAATGCATCCCATGACAATTTTCCAATTTCATTGGAGTATAACTTTAAGTATTTTGACTAAACAAAGTCGTTTTCCCCTATAAGTGAAAGAATGAGCAGTATTAGGCTTCATGGTAAGAAATGAGTGAACTATTTATGAGCAGTGCTAGGACAAAGTCTTCCAGCACCCAAGGCAAATAAACCAAAACGCTCTGCTATCAACCATCAGTAGATGAGCTGAGTTTTATCATCCTGAGTGTGCTGACAGATAGAAGAAATTTGAAGAGGTTATGGGAAAGTGAGGATATTGCAGAAAATAAAAGAGAGGAGGCAGTTTTTGGCTTTGGGGCAATTTGTCATTTTTTATTTGACAATAACAATTTAGTGCAACTTAATATTTATTTCTGACATATTGCAATACGCAACTGGCAAATCCTAACTATGGATGAGCTTTCTGTTCGAGTCGAACATGAATTCGACTTGAACATTGGCTGTTCGATTGTTCGACGAAGATTGAACATTATGGGGCGTTTGCGCCAAATTCGAGCTGCGCGTCACGCCCCATAATGCACTGCGTCATCGCAGTGCATTGCTGACTGATGATTGGCCAAGCATGCACTATGACCCACATGCTTTGGCCAATCACAGCGCTGTCAGCAAAGAGAGCCATAATTGGCCAAAAGCAGGGTGCCTTTGGCCAATTATGGCTCAGGGGGTTAAGTCCACGCCCCACACTATATAAGGCCGCCTGCATGTCGGCCCTGTGTAGTGTGTTGCTGGCGTTAGATTGAGCAGACAGTCTGTTCCTGGTGTACTGTTTCTAATCTACTTCAGGCAGGCAGGTGATTCAGTTAGCTGCAGTGTATTTTATATATATATATATATATATATATATCCATTGTATCCAGTTTACCTAGATCTCACTGCAAACCGTTCCTGGTGTACTGTTTCTAATGCATTGTATTTAGTATATATATATATATATATATATATATATATATATATATATCCTGGCTTTGTATATATATATATATATATATATATATATATATATATATATATATATATATATATATATATATATATATATATATATATATATACACTGTATCCTGTGTAGCTAGATCTGACTGCAGGCCATTCCTGGTGTACGTATTCAAAGACACTTTCAGGCAGGCAGGCCAGGCAGGTTATTCAGTGATCTGCAGTGCATAAAATATATATACTGTCTCCTATATATATATCCACTGCATTCTAGTCTAGGCAAGCCTATATCTGACTGCAAGCCATTGCTGGTGTAGATTTTCAAATACACTTTCAGGCAGGCAGGCAGGCAAGTGATTCAGTGATCTGCAGTGCATTAAATATATATATACAGTCTCCAACATATATATATCCACTGCATTCCAGTGTAGCCAAGCCTATAGCTGACTGCAGGCCATTGCTGGTGTACGTTTTCAAATACACTTTCAGGCAGGCAGGCAGGCAAGTGATTCAGTGATCTGCAGTGCATTAAATATATATACAGTCTCCAACATATATACAGTAAATCCACTGCATTCCAGTCTAGCCAAGCCTATATCTGACTGCAGGCCATTGCTGGTGTACGCTTTCAAATACACTTTCAGGCAGGCAGGCAAGTGATTCAGTGATCTGCAGTGCATTAAATATATATATATACAGTCTCCAACATATATATATCCACTGCATTTCAGTCTAGCCAAGCCTATACCTGACTATAGGTCATTCCTTCATTCCTGGTGTACGTATTCAAAGACACTTTCAGGCAGGCAGGCCATGCAGGTGATTCAGTGATCTGCAGTGCATAAAGATATATATATAGTCTCCTACATATATATCCACTGCATTCTAGTCTAGCCACGGCTACACCTGACTGCAGGCCATTCCTGGTGTAATTTTTCTAGTAAACTTCAGGTGGCGTTTTGCTAATCCAATTTTACAGCATGTCTGGAAAGCCACCAAGGAAAGGCAAATGCTCACAGGCCACTAAAAAAGGGCAAGCAGGCTCTGTGTCTACAGCCAACAGTGCTGGTCATGGACACGTTGCATCCTCAGCATGTGGCCGCGGGGCACGCTTGTCCTTTTTTCCAACAGCTGGCCGTGTTGAGCCACAACATGCAGAAGAGTTGGTAGAGTGGATCACAAAGCCGTCATCCTCCTTATCCTCTGTCACCCAGGCTAAGACAAGTTTGGCTGCCAATGCAGCTGCCAAAGGGGCCTATTCCATCGGCTCAATGGCATTAGTCACTCTATCCCTAGCCCCACCATCATGTCCTGAGGAGTCCCCCGAACTGTTCGACCATAGTGTCGGGTACATGCTGCAGGAGGATGAGCAGCTTTTTGAAGGCTCCAATGATGGTACCCGGGTTGAGGATGAAGGCAGTAACGTGAGCCCAGAGCAAGGGGGTGCCCAAGAAGGACAAGAAACCTGCAGTGATGTTCCCCCAGCTGCAGCATACTGCCAGGTTTGCTCCAGTGGCGAGGAGGGAAGGGATGATGAGGTCACTGACACTGGGTGCCTGATAGAAGAGAGGAGGAGGAGGAGGAGGAGACACATCTCGAATGAGGCAGGATGTCCTCCAGGGGCCAGCTTAAGGACAGCCAACTGACTGCATCACAACGCAGAGCTCCGCATGTGCAGGGCACTGCTGACTCTGCGCGTTTTTTCAAAAGTTCTTTGGCGTGGGCCTTTTTTGAGACATGTGCAACAGATCACACTGTTGCTGTTTGCAACATATGTCTGAAGTGTATCAAGCGTGGCCAAAACAGCAGCCGCTTGGGCCCCACATGCTTGACCAGACATATGTCGAGCTCCCATGCAGTCCGTTGGCAACAGTACTTAAAAGACCCACATCAAAGAACAAGGCGGACCTCTCCTTGCTCCTCATCAGCTGGGATCTCCAACCCCACTATACCTTCAGTCCTATCAGAGACCTGCACTGAGAGGAATGAAGGTGTAGAATTAGGTGTCCCAAGCACTTGCGGGCAATCTGCTAGTGGTAGACCTAAATCCGATTGTAGCAGGCAAATTTCCCTACCCCAGTTGCTAAACCGTCGAAAGAAATTCGGTCCCAGCCATCCACATGCTCAGCGGCTGAATGCTAGCTTGGCTAAATTGCTAGCACTCCAACTGCTGCCTTTTAGCTGGTAGACCCTGCCCCCTTTCGAGAATTTGTGGAATGTGCGGTACCTCAGTAGCGGGTTCCCAAACGCCATTTTTTTTCTCAGAAGGCCATTCCGGCTCTCTACCGGCATGTGGAAGGCAATGTCTTGGCCTTGTTGGACAGGGCGGTCAGCGGTAAGGTGCATATTACCGCTGACTCATGGTCCAGCAGGCATGGACAGGGACGTTACCTTTCTTTGATGGCGCACTGGGTAACCCTGCTGGCAGCTGGGAAGGATGCAGGACAGGGTGCAGTAATGTTGGAGCTTGTTCTGCCACCACGCCTCCAAAAGGCTGGTAGTGGTGATTCTGCCACACCTCTTTCCTCCACCCCCTCCTCTTCTTCTTCCTCTATGGCCTCTTCCTGTGCAGATTTGTCCTCGGAACCAGTGGTGCTCCGTAGGCGTTCTAGGGGCTACGCAAGCACTCAGGCAAAAAGATGCTTGAGTTGGTCTGCTTAGGGGACAGAAGCCACACTGGGGCAGAGATTCTGGCAGCTCTGCAGGGGCAGGTTCAGAGGTGGTTGACGCCACGCCAGCTTCAGCCAGGAATGGATGTTTGCGACAATGGCACCAACCTCCTCTCCACCCTCTGACAGGGACACTTCACCCATGTTCCCTGTTTGGCTCATGTCCTTAATTTGGTGGTACAGTGAGCTTTCTGTTCGAGTCGAACATGACTTGAACATCGGCTGTTCGATCGTTCGACGAAGATTGAACATTATGGGGTGTTTGCGCCAAATTCGAGATGCGCGTCACGCCCCATAATGCACTGCGTCATCGTACAGTGGTTCTTGTGCAGGTACCTGGGCTTACAGGATCTCCTGAGGCAGGCCAGGGAAGTCTGTGGGCATTTCTGCCGGTCATATAATGCCAGTGCTCGGCTGGCTGACCTTCAAAAGGAATGCAACCTGCCCAAGAACTGCCTCATCTGTGATGCCCACCAGGTGAAACTCAACGTTGGCAATGCTGCAGTGGCTGCACATGCAGCATAGGGCCATCAATGAGTACCTGTGCGAGTATGGCACCAGGAAAGGGTCGGGGGAGCTTGGCTTTTTTTGCCACGCCAGTGGCTAATGATCAAGGATGCATGCACTGTCCTGTCACCATTTGAGGAGGCCACGAGGAGGGTGAGCAGTGACAGTGCATGCATCAGTGATACTGTCCCTCTTGTCTTCCTGTTGGAGCACATGCTGCGTGGAATAATGGACAGGGCACTTGAGGCAGAACAGAAGGAGGAAGAGGAGGACTTGCTTACCTCTCAAGGCCCCCTTTATCCAGACAGTATTCTTGCAGGCCCGCCTATCACACAGGAAGAGGAGGAGGATTGTGTCAGCATGGAGGTGGAGCCTGGCACTCAGCATCAGCAGCAGTCTTCAAGGGATCATTTTCAGTCCCCAGAAACCCATGGACTTGTACGTGGCTGGGAGGAGGTGGCTGCGGATTATGTTGTCCTTAGTGACCCAGAGGACTCCAGACTGAATGCCTCAGTGAACCTACTCTGCATGGCCTCCCTGATCCTGCAAAGCCTGCAAAAGGACCCTCGAATTTGTGGTATCAAGGAGAGGGATCAGTACTGGCTGGCAACCTTTCTTGATTCACGTTACAAGGGTAAGGTTGCGGAACTTATCCAGCCTTCGCAGAGGGAGCAGAGGATGAAACATCTTCGGGAGGCCTTGCAGAAAGGTTTGTGCAATGCGTTTCCATAGCCTGGGAGGTTGCAATTTCCTGGTCCTCTTGGACAACGTGTTGCTGAGGCTTCGGTCAGTCAGAGAAGGAGCGGTGAAGAAGTTGGCTGTCTGACCGATGCGTTCAGACAATTTTTTAGTCCTCAGCCCCAAGGTCTGATCGGTTCCAGCAACCATCGCCAGCGTCTGATTTACATGGTGCAGAAATACCTTGGGGCAACCGAAAATACTTTTCCAACCGAAAATCCACTGGGTTACTGGGTCTTGAGGATGGATCACTGGCCAGAGCTTGCACAGTATGCAATTGAGCTACTGGCCTGTCCTGCATCCAGCTTTCTATCTGAATGCACATTCAGTGCTGCTGGAGGCTTTGTAACCGATCACAGAGTGCGCCTGTCAACAGACTTGGTTGATCGGCTCACCTTCATAAAAATAAACCAGTCTTGGATCACCAGCTACCAAGCACCTGATGCTGATGTAACCAATTAATTTTTTTATGAATGTGAGATCCCTTGAAGACTTCCTATGCTGATGCTGAGAGACTATCCTGTTATGCTGAGTGACTATCCTATTCCTCCTCAATGTTCATGTTGATAGCTTCTAAGAACATTTTTGGTTCTGGGCACCAGCACCAGTGCCTAAAGCCCAATTTTTCTGCCTCTGTTTAACAGGAGCGTGTAATTCCAATTTTTCCTGTAATATTTTGCAGCAGGGCTCGTTCCTGTGCTCAACTAGAGTATCTGTGAGGGGTTGCAGTGTTGTGGCACCAGCACCAGTTCCTAAGGCCCAATTTTTCTGCCCCTGTTTAACAGGGGTGTGTAATTATAATCTTTGCTGTAATATTTTGCAGCAGGGCTTGTTCCTGCACTCAACTAGAGTATCTGTGAGGGGTTGCAGAGTTGTGGCACCAGCACCAGTGCCTAAGGCCCAATTTTTCTGCCCCTGTTTAACAGGGCGTGTAATTATAATTTTTGCTGTAATATTTTGCAGCAGGGCTCGTTCCTGCGCTCAACTAGAGTATCTGTGAGGGGTTGCAGTGTTGTGGCACCAGCACCAGTGCCTAAGGCCCAATTTTTCTGCCCCTGTTTAACAGGGGCACGTAATTACAATTTTTGCTGTATTATTTAGCAGCAGGGCTCGTTCCTGCGCTCAACTAGAGTATCTGTGAGGGGTTGCAGTGTTGTGGCACCACCACGGCCACCTAAGGCCAAATTTTTCTTCCCTTGTTTAACAGGGGCACGTAATTACAATTTTTGATCTAATATTTCACAGCAGGGCCCGTTCCTGCACCCACCAAGAGTAACTGTGAGGGCTTACAGTGTTCTGGTACTACCAACACCTAAGGCCCAAATTTCTGCAGAGTATATAGGGCAGGCCGTATAGTATACACAGGCAGTCCCCTACTTTCAAACATCCGACTTACAAACGACTCCTACTTACAAACGGAGGGAGACAACAGGAAGTGAGAGGAAATCTACCCCTAGGAAGGGAAATTGTCTCCTGTAAGAGTTAATATGGGAAAAAAGGTGTCTCCACTGATGCTTTATTATCACCAATCCTTTTTTCCGTAAAAACCCCAAATTTTCAAAATCCAATTGTCATTGGGACAGAAAGTGAGGTGAAATCTTCTGAAGAGGTGCACAGACAGCAAAACAAATGTTACAGGGGTGATGATAACCCTTCCCTATGTTATCCAAAAAGCTTAAAAATAGATTTTTTTGGCTGAAGCTACACTTATAAAATGTACCTGTTCCAAATTACAAACAGATTCAACTTAAGAACAAACCTACAGTCCCTGTCTTGCTTGGACCGCCTGTATACTGTATACTGTTCAGAGTATATAGGGCCTGGGTGCCCCACGCATTTTCTTTTTTTTAATTTGGGTGCGGGGTTCCCCTTAATATCCATACAAGACCCAAAGGGCCTGGTAATGGGCTGGGGGGTACCCATGCCATTTTTCTCAATAATTTTCGTCTATATTGCCGGGACCCGACATTACATTACAGCCGCAGTTTTAAATGACTTTTATTCCTTTAGAAATGTCATTTTGTGTAGGGACTGTTCTAAACACAGGAAACACGCACCACTTTACAGGCATACTATAGACACCCCCCAGGTACGATATTTAAAGGAATATTTCACTTTTATTTTTTCACTTTGAGCATCATTAAAATCACTGCTCCCGAAAAACCGGCTGTTTTTAAAACTTTCTTTTGCATTGATACATGTCCCCTGGGGCAGGACCCGGGTCCCCAACCCCTTTTTAGGACAATAACTTGCATATTAGCCTTTAAAATTCGCACTTTTGATTTCTCACGTTCAAGTCCCATAGACTCGAATGTTCGCGCAAACTTTCGGTCCGTTCGCATGTTCTGGATGCGAACCGAACCGGGGGGTGTTCGGCTCATCCCTAATCCTAACCAACAAGCTGCAAATGCATACAGTATATGCCCTTTACTTTCTGGCTACTTCATTATATGATTACTTTTATTCGGAAAGTGCAAGAATAGTCAGCAGTGCCGTACAATAAATAAAAGTAGAATGAACTGGGTGCATCCCAAGACAGGGAAGCCCAGGAGCAGCTGGACATTTTGATCCCTTATGACAGCTGTGAGGCAAGGATATGATATCACATATCTGCTTCTCAAAACAAATGCAAAATGCTCCAGAGTCCTAAAATGTGTCATTGCTTCTGATACAGAAAGGAAGACCAGGCTGTCAAAGTGACAGCAATACCCCAGAGATTAAACTGGAGGAGAGTTGTTTTCCTGATTAAACCAGAAGAGCTCTTTTTCCAGGAAGACCTGAAGGCAGGACAGGCTCCCATTCCTCAGTGGCACTCCCTGTCAGGGGTCAGGTTTGGAGACCAGTAGCTACAGCAGTAGAGAGGCACCACCAACCAGCAGGATAAGTATACAAGCAGATCACCCTGGAAGATGTGATGGGCTCACCCGAGGTGCACTAACCAGTATTCACCAGAACTCCTGATGGTGGACATGGGTTTTGCTGTGTGTTAACACCAGGTCACAGTCCTCAGGATCGTCCCCCCAGGAGGTGAGCAAGCTGGGGGTTCAGTAGCAGATATAGCAGGTAGGGATAAGCAGAAGCATAGTCAGGAGCAAGCCAAAGTTCGGCAATAAGTGGTTACAGGCTGGATTCAGCAGAAGCATAGCCGAGGAACAAGTCAAACGTCAGTAAGGAGTAGTAGTGAAGATATGGATGCCAACAGGAGTGACAAGAGCGAGATATTGGCTGGAGAGAGCACAATAATCCAGCAAACAGGAAGTGCAAAGACTTGGCTTAAATAGGAAGTTCATGGGAGAAGCCAAGGGTTCAAGGTTCAAGAGAAACAAGACACAAAGCAAGCTTTTCCTCATCTGAGATGAAGACAGAACTATAAATAGGCAGCTGAACATCATTGTGTGAGGGATTTAGAGTCTGGCCAGACAAGGAGAAGTAGGTTCCATGGTCAGCACTCTGAACTAAGGGCCAGATTAAAAAAGGAGTGGCTCTGCTGAGTGAAGAGAGAAGATCTGGTGCTACGGTTTACGGCTAAATAACCACAAAGCAAATGCTTATCGGTCTCCTGACTAGACTTCCACTTGCAGCACTGCTGCTCTGTTCTCTATCCTCAGGCCCTTGTCTGTGCAAACCCTATGCATGCACCTAGCAGCTCCCCGCTGCTCTGTCTCCTATATGTCTCCTTGGTGGAGACCTCCTGACTTCTGGCCAGACACCTCCTTTGTCCTTCAGGGTGGAGTCCTAAACCATGAGCACATCTCCAACAATGTGTGCTGATTGTCTTCAAAACCTGGACCCAGGATTGGAGACTTCATCCCTTCCAAGTCTCTAGGAAGCCTCCTAACTCCAGGAGCTAGGCTGGGTTTTATCAGTCTCCTAGGAAACTGAATATCCAGGCTGCTCGGGTAGCTAACCACTTGCCAACTGCGCTATACCCAAATGACGGCTACAGTGCACTAGGCCAGTTCTGGGAGGGGGCGTCATATGACATCCTCCCGTGATCACGCCTGTGGTGGCGAGCTCAGTGATCGCTGTGTCCTCTGGACACAGCTGATCACAGATCAGTGTAAAGAACCAATCAGTGGCTCTTTACCACGTGATCAGCTGTGTCCAACCACAGTTGATCACGATGTAAACACAAGCCGGTTATCGCCATTTCTTTCCTCATGCTGACAGTGCGAGGAGAGGAGAACGGGTAACCGGCTTGTGTGAAAGGGACATCTACACTGATAATCAGGGTACTGATTATCAGTGTCCTGATTATTAATGCAGTCCCGACATTGCCCACCATTGCTGCCTATCAGTGCCCACCAGTGCTGCCAATCAGTGCTGCCAATCATTGCCCATCAGTGCTGCCAATCAGTGCTCATCAGTGGCTCCTTGTCAGTGTCACCTATTAGCGCCTACCAGTGCCACCTGTCAGTGCCCATCTGTGCCAATCATTGCCGCCTATCAGTGCCCTTTAGTTCTGCCTATCTGTGCCACCTATCAGTGCCCATTAGTGGCAATCGTGGCTGCCTATCCATGCCCTTCAGTACTGCCTATCAGTGCCCATCAATGGCACCTATCTGTGCCACCTATTAGTGCCCATCAGTGGCAATAATTGCTGCCTATCCGTGCCCTTCAGTACTGCCTATCAGTGCCCATCAATGGCACCTATCTGTGCCACCTATCAGTACCCATCAGTGGCAATCATTGCTGCCTATCCGTGCCCTTCAGTACTGCCTATCAGTGCCCATCATTTACCCCTATCAGTGCCACCTATCAGTGCCCATCAGTGGCAAACATTGCTGCCTATCAGTGCCCTTCAGTACTGCCTATCAGTGCCACCTATCAGTGTAGCCTCATCAGTGCCCATCAGTGCTGCCTATCAGTGCCTATCAGTGAAGGAGAAAAATTACCTGTTTGCAAAATTTTATAACAAACTATGAAAAATAGTTTTTTTGTTGTTTTTTTTTTCAATATTTTCGGTCTTTTTTTGTTTGTTTAGAAAAAATTAAAAACCCCAGTGGTGATTAAATACCACCAAAAGAAAACTCTATTTATGTGAAAAAATGATAAAAATGCCATATGGAGTACAGTGTTGCATGACAGCGCAATTGTCATTCCAAGTGTGACAGCGCTGAAAGCTGAAAATTGGCCTGGGCAGGAAGGGGGGTGACAGTGCCCGGTAGGCAAGTGGTTAAAAGTAAGCAGAAGAAATGAAGCACTCAAAGGTCTGTGGTACTCACAGTCTTTTAGAACATTGTATGTAGAAGTTTTAAAAAATAAAAGAGAATTTCATAAAATAGGTCATATACACAATATGCATGCGTAATCAACTTCAGGTTGTATAAATTGTATTTTTAGTGTCATTACAACAGACCAAATTTTTTTTGTAATTTTTGCTTTGCTCATTTTCTGGTATTTTATAATATTTTATGCACAGGTTATGGAGGCGCGATCGCACGCTTATTGGACACAGGAGATGGCAATCAGCAGGTCCTGGGGACCTATAGCTCCCAACTGTCCCTGATTTGGAGCAATGTCCCTCTTTCCTCCTCATTTGTCCCTCATTTTGGTCTAATCTGGTCTTTCCCAGCGCTAAACCTTTCATCCAATTTCTAAATTGCTGCATTTGTAAATTTTAAAAGCCAATATAAAGGAATAATAGTGGTAAAAAAAAGCCCTTGTGGATTTAATGAACCTTTTTTTAGAGGGTTATTCTCATTTAAGGGGGTGTGGCAGGGGGCGTGTCCTATGTCTACATTCAGTTTGCCAGCAGGTGTCCCTCATTTCTATCTCAAAATGTTGGGAGGTATGGAGGACCCGATGTCCCCAGCCACCCACGATCGTTCCCCAGAAGGGCAGAACGGCGATCTGCCTATGTAAACAAGGCAGATCGCCGTTCTGACAGGGAAGAAGATGGAGATCTTGTGTTCTTGTCTAAGCAGGAACACGGATCTCTGTCTTTATCCAGTCAGAGCAACCCCCCACACAGTTAGAAAGCACCTCCTAGGGACACGCTTAATCCTTTGCTCGCCCCTAGATGTTAACCCCTTCCCAGCCAGTGTCAGTACAGTGACAGTGCATATTTTTAGCACTGATCACTGTATTATGCCCTGTACACACGATCGGACATTGATTGGACATTCTGACAACAAAATCCATGGATTTTTTTCCGACGGATGTTGGCTCAAACTCATACACACGGTTGCACAAAGTTGTCGGAAAATCCAATCGTTCTGAACGCGGTGACGTCTCTTAATTTATTCTGAGCATGCGTGGCACTTTGTGCATCGGAGTTGTCCACACACGGTCGGAATTTACGCGAATGGATTTTGTTGTCGGAAAATTTTATAGCCTGCTTTCAAACTTTGTGTGTTGGAAATTCTGATGGAAAAAGTCAGATGGAGCCCCCCACACACGGTCGAAATTTCCGACAACAAGCTCCGATCGCACATATTCCGTCGGAAAGTCCGACCGTGCATAAGTGTCCCCAAAAAAGTGTCAGTTAGGTGCCCGATTTGCCTGCCGCAATGTCGCAGTCCCGCTAAAAATCGCTGATCGCTGCCATTACTGGTAAAAATATAATTCAATAAAAATGCCATAAAAATATCCCATAGTTTGTAGACGGTGTAACTTTTGCGCAAACCAATCAATATGTGCTTATTGGCATTGTGTTTACTAAAAATAGGTAGCAGAATACATATTGGCCTAAATTGATGAAGAAATTAGATTTTTTACATTTTTTTATTGGATGTGTTTTATAGCAGAAAGTAAAAAATATTGTTTTTTTTGTTTTTTTTTTCAAAATTGTCGTTTTTTTTTTGTTTATAGCGCAAAAAATAAAAACCGCAGAGGTGATCAAATACCACCTAAAGAAAGCTCTATTTGTGGGGAGAAAAAAAAATCTATTTTATTTGGGTACAGCGCCGCACGACCGCGCAAATGCCAGTTTAAATAAGCGCCGTATCGCAAAAAATGGCCTGGTCATAAGGGGCGGGCGGGGGTAAAACTTTTCGGGGGTTGAAGTGGTTAAGCCAATAAATGATGTAGAGGTTCTGTATATCAGCATTCGAAGAGCCTTGGCAGGACCTCGGTTCGGGTGACAGACACCATTGTTGTAGGTGAATTCGGGAACGCCGCATACAGCAGCTCTCAGACATGACACACGACATCTATAATTAATACTTTGCAGGCGAGGAAGTCGGAATGAGGCGCAGAGTCTGAGCTGGTGAACATTTACCTGCAGGGATACGGCTCCCGAAACATAAACTGAGCTCTTTTGTTTAATGTATCATCCACAGGCTATACATGAAGAGAGACCAGACGATACAATAGTAATTGTATGTGTCCAACTGGGGGATGGTAGACATATGGCTTTAGGTATAAACTGCATTAAAGGGGAACCCCACCGTACAATATACATTGACACAATACAGAAAATGCTAGATCTGCCTCTTAGACCTAGCTACATAGATTTAGATACAAAATAACCCCTTAGCGCCGGCCGTACGCTTACCTCCCAACTGTCCCTGGTTTCGAGGGACTGTCCCTGGTTTGGAGCAAAGTCCCGCTGTCCCTCATTCCTTCTCATTTGTCCCTCATTTTGCTCTGATCTATAGAGTTGTATATAAAATGCACTTTTTATCTTTCAAAAACTGTTTCCCAGCACTAAACCTTTCATCTGATTTCTAATTTGTACATTTTAAAAGCCAATATAAAGGAATAGTAGTGGTAAAAAAAAGCACTTGTGGGTTTAATTAACCATTTTGGGGGGGGGGGGGGTTAATTCTCCTTTAACCACCTCAATACAGGGCACTTAAACCCCCTTCCTGCCCAGACCAATTTTCAGCTTTCGGTGCTCTCACACTTTGAATGACTATTACTCAGTCATTACTTAGTCATGCAACACTGTACCCAAATGAAATTTGTGTCCTTTTTTTCACACAAATAGAGCTTTCTTTTGGTGGTATTTAATCACTAATGGGTTTTTTATTTTTTGTGCTATAAATAAAAAAAGACCGTAAATTTTGTGAAAAATTGCCTTTTTCTTTGTTTTTGTCATAAAATTTAGCAAATTAGTAATTTTTCTTCATAAATTTTGGCCACAATTTATACCGCTATATATCTTTGGTAAAAATAACCCAAATTAGTGTATATTATTTGGTCTTTGTGAAAGTTATAGAGTCTACAAACTATGGTGCCACTCACTGAAAATTGAAAACATCTGATCAGGCCTTCAGTACATCAGGTGAATCTCATTTCTTGAGGTACTAACAAGTCAGAAAAGTACAAATACCCCCCAAATTACCCCTTTTTAGAAAGTAGACATTCCAAGGTATTAAGTAAGTAGCATGGTTAGTTTTTTTAAGGTGTAATTTTTTCCCACAATTCTTTCCAAAAGGAAGATTTTTTTTTTTTTTTGTTTTCAAAATTTTCATATTAACTGGTTATTTCTCTCACAGAGCATATGCATACAACAAATTACACCCCAAAATACATTCTGCTACTCTTACCGAGTATGGGGATACCACATGTGTGGGACTTTTACACAGCCTGGCCACATACAAAGGCCCAACATTGAAGTCGCACCATCAGGCGATCTACGAGCATAAATTGCACATCTCATTTCTCAACCACCTATTACACTTTTGAAGGCCCTGGAGCCCCAGGACAAAGGAATTGCCCACAAAATGACCCCATTTTGGAAAGCAAACACCCCAACGTATAATCTATGAGGCATAATGAGTCTTTTGAACTGTTATTTTTTTTCCAGAAGTTTTTGGAAAATGTGGAAAAAAAATAA
The DNA here is from genome assembly GCA_037952835.1 of Lithobates septentrionalis. Classification (NCBI taxonomy): domain Eukaryota; kingdom Metazoa; phylum Chordata; class Amphibia; order Anura; family Ranidae; genus Lithobates; species Lithobates septentrionalis. Next base: position 576,839 of record JBBDGP010002456.1, on the reverse strand, counting down.
AAATGCATTTTTTTTACACAAAGTTGTCCATTTATAAGATATTTCCAACACATAGCAAATACATAGCAAAAATGACACCCCAAAATACATTCTGCTACTCCTCCTGAGTATGGTGATACCACATGTGTGGGACTTTTACACAGCCTGGCCACATACAAAGGCCCAACATTGAAGTAGCACCATCAGGCGATCTACGAGCATAAATTGCACATCTCATTTCTCAACCACCTATTACACTTTTGAAGGCCCTGGAGCACCAGGACAAAGGAATTGCCCACAAAATGACCCCATTTTGGAAAGCAAACACCCCAACGTATAATCTATGAGGCATAATGAGTCTTTTGAACGGTTATTTTTTTTCCAGAAGTTTTTGTAAAATGTGGAAAAAAAATAAAAACGCATTTTTTTTACACAAAGTTGTCCATTTATAAGATATTTCCAACACATAGCAAATACATAGCAAAAATGACACCCCAAAATACATTCTGCTACCCCTCCTGAGTATGGCGATACCACATGTGTGGGACTTTTACACAGCCTGGCCACATACAAAGGCCCAACATTGAAGTAGCACCATCAGGCGATCTACGAGCATAAATTGCACATCTCATTTCTCAACCACCTATTACACTTTTGAAGGCCCTGGAGCACCAGGACAAAGTAATTGCCCACAAAATGACCCCATTTTGGAAAGCAAACACCCCAACGTATAATCTATGAGGCATAATGAGTCTTTTGAACGGTTATTTTTTTTCCAGAAGTTTTTGGAAAATGTGGAAAAAAAATAAAAACGCATTTTTTTACACAAAGTTGTCCATTTATAAGATATTTCCAACACATAGCAAATACATAGCAAAAATGACACCCCAAAATACATTCTGCTACCCCTCCTGAGTATGGCGATACCACATGTGTGGGACTTTTACACAGCCTGGCCACATACAAAGACCCAACATTGAAGTAGCACCATCAGGCGATCTACGAGCATAAATTGCACATCTCATTTCTCAACCACCTATTACACTTTTGAAGGCCCTGGAGCACCAGGACAAAGGAATTGCCCACAAAATGACCCCATTTTGGAAAGCAAACACCCCAACGTATAATCTATGAGGCATAATGAGTCTTTTGAACGGTTATTTTATTTCCAGAAGTTTTTGGAAAATGTGGAAAAAAAATTAAAAACGCATTTTTTTTACACAAAGTTGTCCATTTATAAGATATTTCCAACACATAGCAAATACATAGCAAAAATGACACCCCAAAATACATTCTGCTACTCCTCCTGAGTATGGCGATACCACATGTGTGGGACTTTTACACAGCCTGGCCACATACAAAGGCCCAACATTGAAGTAGCACCATCAGGCGATCTACGAGCATAAATTGCACATCTCATTTCTCAACCACCTATTACACTTTTGAAGGCCCTGGAGCACCAGGACAAAGGAATTGCCCACAAAATGACTCCATTTTGGAAAGCAAACACCCCAACGTATAATCTATGAGGCATAATGAGTCTTTTGAATGGTTATTTTTTTTCCAGAAGTTTTTGGAAAATGTGGAAAAAAAATAAAAATGCATTTTTTTTACACAAAGTTGTCCATTTATAAGATATTTCCAACACATAGCAAATACATAGCAAAAATGACACCCCAAAATACATTCTGCTACCCCTCCTGAGTATGGCGATACCACATGTGTGGGACTTTTACACAGCCTGGCCACATACAAAGACCCAACATTGAAGTAGCACCATCAGGCGATCTACGAGCATAAATTGCACATCTCATTTCTCAACCACCTATTACACTTTTGAAGGCCCTGGAGCACCAGGACAAAGGAATTGCCCACAAAATGACCCCATTTTGGAAAGCAAACACCCCAACGTATAATCTATGAGGCATAATGAGTCTTTTGAACGGTTATTTTTTTTCCAGAAGTTTTTGGAAAATGTGGAAAAAAAATAAAAACGCATTTTTTTTACACAAAGTTGTCCATTTATAAGATATTTCCAACACATAGCAAATACATAGCAAAAATGACACCCCAAAATACATTCTGCTACTCCTCCTGAGTATGGCGATACCACATGTGTGGGACTTTTACACAGCCTGGCCACATACAAAGGCCCAACATTGAAGTAGCACCATCAGGCGATCTACGAGCATAAATTGCACATCTCATTTCTCAACCACCTATTACACTTTTGAAGGCCCTGGAGCACCAGGACAAAGGAATTGCCCACAAAATGACTCAATTTTGGAAAGCAAACACCCCAACGTATAATCTATGAGGCATAATGAGTCTTTTGAATGGTTATTTTTTTTCCAGAAGTTTTTGGAAAATGTGGAAAAAAAATAAAAATGCATTTTTTTTACACAAAGTTGTCCATTTATAAGATATTTCCAACACATAGCAAAAATGACACCCCAAAATACATTCTGCTACTCCCCCTGAGTATGGGGATACCACATGTGTGAGACTTTTACACAGCTTGGCCACATACAGTGGCCCAACATCCAAGTAGCACCATCAGGCGTTCTAGGAGCATACATTACATAGATAATTTCCTGGCAACCTATCATTTTTGAAGGCCCTTCATATTTCTAACACATAGCATGTACATACCAAGAATTACAATCCAAAATAAATTCTATTGCGGAAAGGATAAAAAAAAAGTATTACCTGTGCTTTTAGTAGTGTCCACAGAAGAGAGCACTGGTCCAGGCAGCAGTCAGGGATGTGCTTAGCGACAGCAATAACTATCCAGGCAGCAGGCAGGAATATTGTCTATAGTCGGCACAGCACAGTCCATAGGAATTGTCCAGGCAGAGACAGCCAGCACAGCCATAATATTGGTCCTGGTACACTGTTACCTGCAGACACACATTATTGTACCGCTCTCCAACCCTTCATAAACATACTGCCTTTTGCTACAGCGAATTATTTGCATAGTCCAGGTAGCAGGCAGATGTGTGGTCATGCGGCAGGCAAAGGCATGATGGCAGTAAGTCAGCAGAAGGCTGAGGGCCGCAATTGGGTAAGACCTGTGCACAGGGGCACAGGGGTAGAGGCTTCGACCCACCCAAATCTCTATGAAGCCTCCGGACTCCAGACCCTAATCCGGAAATTACAAAACCGGGAGAAAACAAAAAAAATTGTTATCTCCATCCGGAAAAACTATTCTGGAGCCCCTCACATATGTGAGACCCCTGTGTACTATAGTAGCAGGGCAACAGATCAGTCCAAGCAGTAGGCAAAAGCATAGTCCATAAAACAAGCCAGGGTCAGTTAACGTGCAAGCAGTCCAAGCGGTAGGCAGAAGAGTAGTCACAAAACAGGCCAGGGTCAGTTCACGAGCAAGCAGTCCAAACGGTGGGCAGAGGCATAGTCAAAACAGGCCAGGGTCAGTTCATGTGGAAGCAGTCCAAACGGTAGGCAGAGGCATAGTCAAAAAGCAGGCCAGGGTCAGTTCACATTGAAGGCAGTGGCATGGTTATTTGGGGAAGCATGGAAAATGATCAGCGAAAATGGGGAAAATATGGGCTAATAACTTGGGGATGTATGATACAGTTCGAAGCATTCACCAATGCAAAGGCCAGGTTGGGAGGGACACTGGGGACAATGGTAGCTGGTATCTTTTCGAAAACCTCTTCTGCTGCACACACGACATTTTTTTTGCCGTCTTCGGCCTGCTTCCGATGGTGGAATGTTGTACGGGAAGTGCCATTCATGAAGTCGGCTAACAGCATCAGAACGAGGTAATTCTGGGAGGGGTCTTTGTGGATAGATGAGGGACGTGACTACTTCTTCTATGAATTTTAGGAAGGAGGCGGGGCTTTCTGTGGATTTTGTGTAGATTATGTAGGAATTGTAAATGGCCAAATGGATTAGATATATTGCTACCTTCTTATACCAGAATCGGGACCTCCTTATTGACAAATAGGGCTGAATCATTTGGTCATTGAAATCCACCCCCCCCCCCCATGTAGAGATTATAGTCTTGGACACATGTCGGTTTTTCAATGGGACCTCGTCTTCGCTGAACCACAACTGCAGTGTCATCATGAATGGTGGACATCATGTGCACATCCCTCTTATCCTTCCACCTCAAGGCCAGCACTTCATTACATCTCAGTGTTGCTCTTTCCCCCTTTTTCAGCCTTTTGTTCACAATGGATTGTGGGAAGCCCTTCCTATTTTTTCTTGAAGTTCCGCAGGCCAGGGTTTTTTCAATATATAGGTGTCTGAAAAGGGGCAGGCTGGTATAAAAGTTGTCCAGGTATATATGATAGCCTTTTTTTAGAAGTGGGTAAGCCAGATCCCATACGATTTTTCCATTTGTGCCCATGTAGGCTGGGCACTCAGGGGGCTGGAGCTGGGAATCTCTTCCCTCATATATGCGGAATGCATATAGATATCCCGTGGCTCTCTCACACAGCTTGTAAAATTTGACTCCATATTTGGCCTTTTTGCTAGGAATATACTGTTTTATTCCTAACCGGCCTGAAAATGGTACCAGGGACTCATCCACACATATATTCTTCTCGGGGACATAAAGTTCTGCAAATCGTTGGGAAAATGAATTTATTGGTGGGCGAATCTTGTATAGCTTATCCGAATTTGGATGATTGTTGGGAGGGCACTGGGTGTTGTCGTTAAAATGAAAGAATCTCATAATCATCTCATATCGGGACCTGCACATAGCGGCAGAATACATGGGCATATGGTGGATGGGGTGGGTGGACCAATAGGTATGTCCTTCATTTTTTTTTGTAAGCCCCATATTTAGGGTGAGGCCCAAAAACAATTTGAACTCCTCCATATTCAAATCTCTCCACTCAAACGGACGGGCATAAGATGATTGGGGGTTGCTGGCAATATACTGCTGGGCATACAAATTTGTCTGGTCCACAATGAACTGCAGCAAAGTGTCGGGCAAAAACAGGTGAAAAAAATTGATCTCTGTAAAATTTTGGGTGTTGGCCTGCACACCTGGCTGTGCTGTGAAAGGGGGAATATTTGGTGATCCCGAGTTGGAAGGTAGCCATGTTGGGTTGGCAAGACCATCTGGCATATAGGTAGCGGCCCTGGCTCTTGGGGGACGTGACACTCCAGTAGTTGGGGGAGTTGAATTTCCTGTGCTGGAACTCGGGTGTGATGTGGCAGCACTGGTACTGGGCATTTGTGCGCGGGGCCCATCTCTGGTGGCAGCACTGGTACTGGGCCTTTGTTCCTGGGGCCTATTGCTGGCGGCAGCACTGGTACTGGGCCTTTCTTCCTGGGGCCTATTTCTGGCGGCAGAGCTGGTACTGGGAATATAATCCCGGTTGCTGGCGGCTTCCTGGGTTCCAGAGTGTCGTGCCCTTTTAGGAGGGACCCATTCTTCATCCGAACCATTGCTACTCTCGATCGGCTCAAATGCCGAATTTGATTCGGAATCAGAATGGGACTCTGATGAGAGCTCCCCGGTGCTCTCATCAGTCATAGAGAGGATCTGGAACGCCTCCTCACTTGTATATCCTCTTTTGGACATGGCTGTGTGGCGGGTAGCTGTGCGACGGGTGACAGATGGGTGGCAGGTGACGGTCACTGATGGGCTGTGCGATGGGTGGCAGGTGACGTTCACTGAGAGGTGATGGTGTGATGGGCGATGGTCACAGATAGTTGACAGGCGACGGTCACTGATGGGTAACAGGTGCACTGCTGATGGTCACTGATGGGTGACAGGGCACAGTCACTGATGGGTGACGGGTGAGAGGGCCCGGTCACTGATGGGTGACAGGCCACGGACGGTGACAGGTGATAGTCACAGATTGTTGACAGGCGACGGTCACTGATGGGTGACGGGTGCACCGCTAATGGTCACTGGTGGGTGACGGGTGACAGGGCACGGTCACTGGTGGGTGACGGGTGACAGGGCAGGTCACTGATGGGTGACGGGTGACAGGGCAGGTCACTGATGGGTGACGGGTGACAGGGCAGGTCACTGATGGGTGACGGGTGACAGGGCAGGTCACTGATAGGTGACGGGTGACAGGGCAGGTCACTGATGGGTGACGGGTGACAGGGCAGGTCACTGATGGGTGACGGGTGACAGGGCAGGTCACTGATGGGTGACGGGTGACAAGGCACGGTCACTGGTGGGTGACAGGGCACCGCTGATGGTCACTAATGGCAGTCTCTATGTGACAGGTGCACTTTTTATGGGGTGACTGTTGGGTGACAGATGACAATTGGGGGGGGCGATGGGACAGAAGTGGTGTTGGTGCAGACACTACAAATACAAAGATCTGTAACTCACTGCTCCTGGCTCTTCTCTCCTCACACTGGAAACGGTGTGTGAGGCGAGAAGGGCTAGTAACAGCTAGTGACAGCTCTTTGTTTACACTTAGTGATCGGCTGTGAATGGATCACAGCCGATCACATGGTACACAGTACTGGCCAATGGCTGTAAACTATCGTCGGTGACGAGCAGTGTTCCCGGGGAACACGCCGCCACCGACGTGCACGCGCAGCGCGCTCACGATCGCGCGCATGTGCCGTGCAATGCGGGATGTACCATTAGTGATCAGCCGTGACTTCATCACGGCCGATCACGTGGTAAACAGCCATGCCCAGTGGCTGTTCACCCCTGTCGGTGACGAGCGGTGTCTCGGTGACACGCCGCCACCGACAGTACAGGGCTGCCCTGTTTAAACGGTGGACGTCATATGACGCCCACTCAGAACAATAGGCTTACCGTCCGGCCGTCATATGACGGTGGGCGGTAGGCTAGTGGTTAAGGGTGTGTGGCAGGGGGCATGTCCTATGCCTACATACCCTGTTTCCCCGAAAATAAGACCTAGCGTGATTGTCGGTGATGGCTGCAATATAAGCCCTACCCCCCCAAATAAAGCCCTACCCTGTTTCCCCGAAAATAAGCCCTACCCTGAAAATAAGACCTACAAGGACTTTAACTAGGGATTATTTGGGGGGTAGGGCTTATATTGCAGCCATCACCGACCATCACGCTAGGTCTTATTTTCAGGGAAACAGGGTAGTAGGTGTCTCTCATTCCCATCTCAAAATGTTGGGAGGTATGCGTACGCATATATGTGCGGCCTCGGCTTTAAGGGGTTATACCAGGATGATGCCCCCTACATATTCTTATGTGGTAGTGCAGTGTTTCGTTTTGACGTCAAATTTCAATTTAGTTTTAGTCATAGTCTTTTGACTAAAATGCCATTTTAGTTTTAGTTGTATTTTTGTCACCTCAATTGCTTTAGTCATATTTTAGTAGACTAAAATAGTATTCATTTATTAGAGGAAAATATTTTAGTCGACGAAATTAACACTGCTGCACAGAGTCTTGATCTCAACCCAATAGAACAGCTTTGGGATGAATTAGAGTGCAGACTGTGAGCCAGGCCTTCTCGTTCAGTGCCTGACCTCACAAATGCTCTTCTGGAAGAATGGTCAAACATTCCCATAGACACCCTCCTAAACCTTGTGGACGGCCTTCCCAGAAGAGTTGAAGCTGTTATAGCTGCAAAGGGTGGGCCAACTAAATATTGAACCCTACGGACTAAGACTGGGATGTCATTAAAGTTCACGTGCGTGTAAAGGCAGGCGTCCCAATACTTTTGACAATATAGTGTATTTGATAGTCCATAGTTCATAGTCTGTAGTCCCTAGTCTAAATTTTATAGCCCATAGTCAATAATCCTTAGTCCCTAGTTCATAGTCCATAGTCAATATTCTATAGTCCCTAGTTCATAGTACATAGTCTATAATCCTTAGTCCCTAGTTCCTAGTTCATAGTACATAGTCCAGTGTCCATAGTCTATAGTCCATAGTCCCTAGTTCATAGTACATAGTACATAGTCTATAATCCTTGGTTCCTAATTCATAGAAAGAAGGGGGTTGGGGTATGAATACCCCTGGGACTTTTATGGTGCTTTTCAAAATTTCAATAGATCAATATAGAAAAATAGATCAAAATCAAAAAGAGAAGAAAACACTGTATGCAAATTGCCAAACTGACTATAAGTAATCTTTTGATTCAAAATCTTTAATAGTTTAAGAATATTACAAAACATCATCTAAAAACAAGCACAATCTTGAACAATCATAGTCAATCAATGAAATATTTTAAAATTAGAAACCACTTTGCGATACCAATCTCAACATGTTTCGCTCAACACATGAGCTTCATCAGGAGTTTTTTGGTACAGATGTGGCATACTATAGGTAAAGAGGAGGGAAAGAAAAAAACAAAATATAAATCAGATGCTTACAAAACATTTAAAGATATAGTTTTCAAAAACGAAGAATAAAAATTGTATTCTTCGTTTTTGAAAACTATATCTTTAAATGTTTTGTAAGCATCTGATTTATATTTTGTTTTTTCTTTCCCTCCTCTTTACCTATAGTATGCCACATCTGTACCAAAAAACTCCTGATGAAGCTCATGTGTTGAGCGAAACATGTTGAGATTGGTATCGCAAAGTGGTTTCTAATTTTAAAATATTTCATTGATTGACTATGATTGTTCAAGATTGTGCTTGTTTTTAGATGATGTTTTGTAATATTCTTAAACTATTAAAGATTTTGAATCAAAAGATTACTTATAGTCAGTTTGGCAATTTGCATACAGTGTTTTCTTCTCTTTTTGATTTTGATCTATTTTTCTATATTGATCTATTGAAATTTTGAAAAGCACCATAAAAGTCCCAGGGGTATTCATACCCCAACCCCCTTCTTTCTTTGCAATTTATTTAATAGGGATGCGGTGCTAAGGGTCAACTGTCCCTGCCCTCTAAAAATATTTCTGGTTCCTAATTCATAGTTCATAGTACATAGTCTATAATCCTTAGTTCCTAGTTCCTAGTTCATAGTACATAGTCCAGTGTCCATGGTCTATAGTCCCTAGTCTGTAGTCCATAGTCCATAGTTCATAGTACATAGTCAATAATCCTTAGTCCCTAGTTCATAGTCCATAATCCATAGACTATAGTCCCTAGTTCATCGTACATAGTCAATAAACCTTAGTCCATTGTTCCTAGTTCATAGTCCAGGGTCCATAGTCTATAGTTCTTAGTCTGTAGTCCATAGTCCCTAGTTCATAGTACATAGTCTATAATTCCTTAGTTCCTAGTTCCTAGTACATAGTCCAGTGTCCATAGTCTATAGTCCATAGTCCCTAGTTCATAGTTCATAGTACATAGTCTATAATCCTTAGTTCCTAGTTCATAGTTCATAGTACATAGTCCAGTGTCCATAGTCTATAGTCCCTAATCTGTAGTCCATGGTCCCTAGTTCATAGTACATAGTCAACAATCCTTAGTCCTTAGTTCCTAGTTCATAGTCCATAATCCATAGACTATAGTCCTTAGTCTATAGTCCATAGTCCCTAGTTCATAGTACATAGTTAATAATCCATAGTCCCTAGTTCACAGTACATAGTCTAGTGTCTATAGTCCCTAGTCTGTAGTCCATAGTCCCTAGTTCATAGTACATAGTCAATAATCCTTAGTCCCTAGTTCATACTCCATAATCCATAGACTATAGTCCTTAGTCTATAGTCCATAGTCCCTAGTTCATAGTACATAGTTAATAATCCTTAGTCCCTAGTTCATAGTTCATAGTACATAGTCCAGTGTCCATAGTCTATAGTCCCTAGTCTGTAGTCCATAGTTCCTAGTTCACAGTACATAGTCAATAGTCAGTTCGTCCATAGTTCCTAATCCTTAACCCTTAGCTCACAGTCCATCTCAGAAGCGAGCAATAGAAAGTGTCTACCTCCCTACATACAGGGGGGACCATGGAGAACGAAGGTAGCTACCCCCTAACAGGAAGTCCGATCACAGCAGAAACAAAAAAAGGCAATTTGGAGATTTGGAGGGGCTGAGAGCAATAGAAAGGGCCTTTTTTTAGTAAGGAACACATACTGGATACATAGGTTACCCAGAGTTTAGTGTCACTTTAAGCTGTAAGTAAATATGAACGGAATTAAACAAAAGCGACTCTTGGTGATCACCCATCAGCCCTTCTGTTTGATATTCTTTCCCACAAAGGTTGCCTTTTTACTTTTCCTGGAGTTGGGCGTTCATGAAGCCCAGTAAGGTCCATTATGTTAATATATGGTAACAAATACATTTCATAGAAGATTTATTACTGGCACCAGAAATGGTCCTGAGCCCTGATTTAAACCTGAGCAATTTGTAGCTCGAAGCTTTAATGCTCAGCAGCCGAGATCTCCTGCTTTGAAATGGTTCCTCTTCACATCGGAGCTCTCGGGTGCCTGTAGACTGACGTCTGAAGCTCAGCTGGGTACAGGAACTACTTTTGAAGCAAATTGGGGTGTTTTTTGGTCCCTTACACTCTATGAAGGTTTTTCAAGCCTAAACAATCATCTTCTGTTCCTAACAATTAGCTTCCCATTAGCTAAAACAAACCATTCAAGCCTGAATACGCAGAGCAAAAAAAATGCTCCAAAATTGCCGAATGTGATGGCAGCCTGGGAATTAAATCGGAAATAAACTCCCTCAATCAACAAAAAACTATTTTTAATCCTTAGGCTGCTAGCATTAGTAAATAGATAGGAAGAAATACTATATTTACTTTTTTAACACTTTTTAAAAAATATTTCTTCAGTGTTTTCCTAGTTTAAGGGCAGATATGATCTCCATGTATAAATACATAAGGGGGATGTGATCACCATGTATAAATACATAAGGGGGGATATGATCATCATGTATAAATACATAACAGGGGATATGATCAATATGTATAAATACATCAGGGGGATAGGATTACCCTGCACAAGGTCCATAAAGAGATGGATGAGCGAGGTTTGGGTGGAGGAACTTGACTGGCCTGCACAGAGTCCTGACCTCAACCTGATAGAACACCTTTGGGATGAATTAGAGCAGAGACTGCGAGCCAGGCCTTCTCATCCAGCATCAGTGCCTGACCTCACAAATGCTCTTCTGGAAGAATGGACAAACATTCCCATAGACACCCTCCTAAACCTTGTGGATGGCCTGTTATAGCTGCAAAGGGTGGGCCAACTCAATATTGAACCCTACGGACTAATGCCCCGTACACACGGTCGGATTTTCCGATGGAAAATGTGTGATAGGACCTTGTTGTCGGAAATTCTGACCGTGTGTAGGCTCCATCACACATTTTCCATCGGATTTTCTGACTCACAAAGTTTGAGAGCAGGCTATAAAATTTTCCGACAACAAAATCCGTTGTCAGAATTTCCGATCGTGTGTACACAAATCCGTCGGACAAAGTGCCACGCATGCTCAGAATAAATAAAGAGATGAAAGCTATTGGCCACTTCCCCGTTTATAGTCCCGATGTACGTGTATTACGTCACTGCGTTCAGAACGATCGGATTTTCCGACAAGATTTGGGTGACCGTGTGTATGCAAGACAAGTTTGAGCCAACATCCATAGGAAAAAATCCTAGGATTTTGTTGTCGGAATGTCCGACCGTGTGTACGGGGCATTAGACTGGGATGCCATTAAAGTTCATGTGTGTGTAAAGACAGGCGTCCCAATACTTTTGGTAATATAGTGTAATTGCTAGACATGTGCACAGGCAAAAAATTTGTTCATTTTCCTTTTCGTTTCATTCGTTTATTATTTTTTACGTTTTTTGGGTCATTCGTTATGATCGCGATTCGTAAATGCGTTCATTCATAAATTCGTAAATGCGTTCATTCGTACATTCGTAAATTCGAACATTCGTTCATTCATACATTCGTACATTTTTACATTTGTACATTTGTAAATTCGTACATTCGGAAATTCGTAAAATCGTACATTTGTAAATTAGAAAATTCGGAAATTTGTAAATTCGAAGTTTGCAAATCCAAAAACCCGAAAATTCAAAAATCTGAAATAGTAACTAACTATTAAATTATAGGTATTGTAATTTCCTTTCAAATTTGACTGTCAGTGAACGTAACAAATACAAATTTAACCGAAGTTACGAATTATCCAAAACGAATGCTGCATCTAAACAAATGGAACGGAACAAATTAATAATAAATAATAATAATAAAACGTTATTATTACTATTATTGTTATTTATTATTATTAATTCATTACGTTCCATTCCGTTTTTTCGGATCATTCATAACTTCGGATAAATTCGTATGTGTTACATTCACTAACAGCCAAATTTGAAAGGAAATTACAATACCTATAATTTAAAAGTTACTAGTAATTACTAATGGTTAAGTTATTATTAGTTAAAGCGGAGTTCCACACAAAAATGGAACTTCCGCTTTTCGGAACCCTCCCCCCCTCCGGTGTCACATTTGGCACCTTTCAGGGGGGAGGGGGGTGCAGATACCTGTCTAAGACAGGTATTTGCACCCACTTCCGGCATAGACTCCCGTGTCTTCCTGTCCCTCCGCGCTGTCTCCTGGGAAACACACAGGTCCCAGGAGATAGCGGGGACCAGTTACGACGCACAGCGCGACTCGCGCATGCGCAGTAGGGAACCGGGAAGTACAGCTGCAACGCTTCACTTCCTGATACCCTAACCTAGGATGGCGGCGGCAGCTGCCGAGAACCGAGCGGGTTCTCGGCGTCGGCTGCCGACATCGCTGGACCCCGGGACAGGTAAGTGGCCATTTATTAAAAGTCAGCAGCTGCAGTATTTGAAGCTGCTGGCTTTTAATATATTTTTTTTAGGCGGTTTAGGTGGACTCCCTCTTTAACTATTATTTCAGATTTCGAATTTACAAATTCACTAATTTACTAATGTACGAATGCCCGAATTTACGAATGTCCAATTTTATCGAATTTACGAATATTCGGGAAAAAATTCATTAAACGGGTTTTCGTTAATTCGGATATTCCCGAATTAACGAATTTGTCGAAATTCGTTAAAAGACGAATTCGGAACGAAGCGAATTGCACATGCCTAGTATTTGCACGCGGCCTAATGGGGCTCACAGAGAGACGTGAAAACTGACAGGTGTTCTAATCCTTCAACACTCTGTCCAAAATAAAAAGTTTCGCCTTTAGTTATACTTTAACTCCACAAGTACAAGAAAAGAATGTTAGATTCTATTTTTAAAGCACGGCTAGGAATCTCATTCTTTGCAATGTAAAAGAAGTATAAAGGTAAACAGGATTACAGCTACTTCATAAAATGATACATTGTACTAAGTATCAGAGACTAGTTTTGCATCTCAGTGGAAAATAATGTGGAATAATAGCCAAGGATTGTGAGATTTATTTCTCTATAGCTTTGGTTGTGTGTTCTAATCTCCACATTTCCTTCCTCCTAGGGAGATAGTGAAGGAGGTTGTAAGTCATGACTTAGGCGCTCTGTGGGTTCTAGAATATCATTAAAGCCTTGAGTGAGTCATCACTTGGCTCCCATTGGGTAAGTGTAGGGCTGGCATTTTTCGAACACTTCTACGTCTTCCGAGGGAATAAAAAGTTGCTCCCGGAGCTCGGCGAGTCAAACGAGGCTTAATTTGCTGTCCCTATTTAGCAAAACATATTTATTGGATTTGCTGTAAAGTTGAGATCACTGGCGCATGAAATGTTGTGAAATAACATTTGGAAGGTTATTTTGTTTCAGCGTTTTGCTTGATAGCTTTTCAAAAGCCGCAGTAAACTTACCAAACAGCAAACATTCCCCGGATAGGCTCTAATTAAGGTCAAAGATCTGAAACCTTTAAAAAAAAGGCTCGAGGACAGCGCCTAGGTCTGGAGGCAAACACCAAATGTTCTTTTCTAATGGCGATGACCCATCTTTGAGAGAGGCTAGGCATTTTGAAGACCTCGCTACAAGTGTTTTGTCTTTCCAAACAGATGCTGAAAAATAAACAAAAAAAAAAAAGTTCAAAGCCCTTTTTGTAAGAATGAACAAAAAATGTACTTTTGTCGTCTCTATTTTTAGTAGCTACTCAATAAAAATCGCTATGGTCAAAAATAAAAAAATACCAGAGCTTGGAAATTGAAAGGTTTGAAGACCAAATGAAGACCCAATAATTAATGATTAAAACCACTTGCCGGCCGCCTAACCGGGAATTTACGTCATGTCTTTGACGTTAAATACCGGGGTAATGGCTGCAATTACCCTGTTTCCCCGAAAATAAGACCTAGCGTGATTGTCGGTGATGGCTGCAATATAAGCCCTAACCCCCCAAATAAGCCCTAGTTAAAGTCCTTGTAGGTCTTATTTTCAGGGTAGGGCTTATTTTCGGGGAAACAGGGTAGGGCTTATTTGGGGGGTAGGGCTTATATTGCAGCCATCACCGACAATCACGCTAGGTCTTATTTTCGGGGAAACAGGGTAGATGCCAGAACCCCGGTATTTTCTTTTCCCTTAGGCGGCTGGCTTTCAGATAAAAGTGGTCCCTTGGGTGGATTCCCTGAGGGATCATTTTTAGAAGTGGAGGGAGGGTTTCCCTCTCCTGCCGCTTCACGGTGGTTCCGTTACCGATCTCTGAGCCTGGGAACCATCTGGCTTCAGAAGTGTTTTCCCATGCAGGGGTCTCCAAACCACGGCCCTCCAGTTGTTTAGGAACTGCAGTTCCCATTATGCTTAGTCGTGTCTGTGAATGTCAGAGTTTTACAATGCCTCATGGGACGCGTAGTTCTGCAATAGCTGGAGGGCCCTAGTTTTGAGATCCCTGCATGGGAAAACACTGCTGAAGCCAGATGGTTCCCAGGCTCAGAGATCGGTAGAGAAAAGTAATGGCAAGATGGCCACCACTCATCTCTATGCCCTTGGAGGACCGGGACGATGTCATGATGTCACTTCTGGTCCAGGCTGGAAGTATTTTTTTTTTTTAAAGCAAAATAAAAAAAAAGATTAAAAAAAAAAAAGATTAAAAAAATGTTTTTCTTTATATCTTTTGCTTTTAAAGGCCCCAGACCTCTCCATAAAGAGGACCTGTCATCCTCATTTAAATTACATCCCTTGTAATAGGAATAAAAGTGATAAAAAAGAAAATGAAAGAGACAGTGTAAAAAAAAAATTAAAAACATTTTTGGTTCTCGGGCCATGTAAACATGTTTTTTTTTTTCTTAAAGCAAAAGATACGTTTTTTTTTTTTTTTTCTTTTGCTTTTAAGGGTAAAGAAGAGATTTGGGGACTTTTAGGCCCAAGATCTCTCTATAAAGAGGAACTGTCATCTTTATTTCTATTACAAGGCTTGTTCACATTCCTTGTAATAGTAATAAATGCGATAAAAAAAAAAAAAAAAATCAAAAAGGACAGTGTAAAAATAAAAAATAAAATAAATAAGAAGAAAATAATCTGGTTCTCCAGCCATGCAAACATGTTTTTTTTTTTTAAAGCAAAAAAAACTTTTTTTTTTGATCTTTTGCTTTTAATGGTAAAGGAGAGTTTGGGGAATTTTGGGGTCTTTGAGGCCCAAGATCTCTCCATAAAGAGGACCTGTCATGCTGTATCGTCATCGCAAGGGATGTTTACATTCCTTGCGATAGCAGAAAAAGTGATGACAAAGGGACAGTGTAAAAATGTAAACATTATTATAAAAAATATTTTAAAAAATAATTTATAGTACCCCCATCCCCGCTTTCTAGCGAGCAGTAGTGAACGCATATGAAGGTCACACCCACATACAGTATGTAAACAGTGTTTGCACCACACATCTGAGGTATCACTGCGAACATCTGAGTGAGAGCAATAATTCTAGCATTAGACCTCCTCTGTAACTCAAAATTGGTAACCTGTAGAAATTTTTAAAGCGTCACTTATGGAGGTTTTTTAAGTAACGTAGTTTGGCGCCATTCCATGAGAGCAAGCAGTTTTAAAGCCTGACATGTTAGGTCTCTATTTACTCAGGCGTAACATCATCTTTCATATTATATGAAATAATTGGGATATATATTATATTTTTTTATTCATATATTTATTAAAGTGTATTGTTTAAAAAAAAATTGCGTTTGAAAAACCGCTGTGCAAAAACCGTGTGACATAAAAAATTGCAACGACAGCCATTTTATTTTTTAGGGTCTCTGCTAAAAAAAAATATATAATGTTTGGGGGTTATAAGTATTTTTCTAGCAAAAAAATGCTGATTTAACCACTTCAGCCCCGGAGGATTTGGCTGGCCAAAGACCAGAGCACTTTTTGCGAATCGGCACTGCGTCGTTTAACTGACAATTGCGCGGTCGTGCGACGTGGCTCCCAAACAAAATTGACGTCCTTTTTTCGCCACAAATAGAGCTTTCGTTTGGTGGTATTTGATCACCTCTGCAGTTTTTATTTTTTGCGCTATAAACAAAAAAAGAGCGACAATGTTGAAAAAAAAAGCAACATTTTTTACTTTTTGCTGTAATAAACATCCCCAAAAAATATATAAAATATCCTCAGTTTAGGCCGATATGTATTCTTCTACATATTTCTGGTAAAAAAAAAAAAATCGCAATAAGCGTTTATTGATTGGTTTGCGCAAAAATTACAGCGTCTACAAAATAGGGGATAGATTTATGGCATTTTTATTAATAATTTTTTTTTTACTAGTAATGGCGGCGATTTTTATCGTGACTGTGACATTATGGCGGACACATCAGACACTTTTGGCGCTATTTTGGGACCATTCACATTTATACAGCGATCGGTACGATTAAAAATGCATTGATTACTGTGTAAATGTGACTGGCAGTGAAGGGGTTAACCAGGAGGGGGCGGTGAAGGGGTTAAGTGTGTCCTAGGGAGTGATTCTAACTGTGGGGGGATGGGCTGTATGTGACATGACACTGATCACTGTTTACATCAGCATTTCCCCGTTCTTCTTCTCCTTGAGACGATCGCGGGTATCCCAGCGGACATTGAGCCCGCGGGACCCGCGGTCGGACCCACAGAGCTTGCGGTGGGCATGCGCGCGCGCCTGCTATCCAAGCCCCGCGAGATCACGTGAAATAACGTGATTTTGCGCAGAGGAGCCAACCTGCCGCAGTAAAACTGTGGCAGCTGGTCCGCAACCGGTTAAGCTTGTAAGCAAAAAGTGCCAGAAAAAGCCTGGTGGTTTAATCTGCCAGTTCATTCAACACCCCCTCTGGACTGGTTATATTGCTTTCGGTGCCGCTCAAAGTAGAAGTGAAAGCATATCCCTGTGTCCCAGAACAGAAGCTTATCCAAAAACCAATCCAGAATGCTAGTAAGTGTAAAGAGCAAAGGATCGCCGCTACTCCCTACCAGCCCAGGTAAATAGCAGTGATCCTTTCCTCTTTTTTACTCCCCTCGGACTGGCAATGGTGCTGTCCAGAAGTGTCTCCTCTGCTCCTCCATCCAGAAAAAACTAAAACGAATGCAGTCACCACATCTATAGATTGGTAAGCTGCAATATATGACTTTTTTTTGGGGGGGAGGGGGGGCGGTTAACACCAATTTAAGTGCTAGAAAACCAAAGCTGTATAAAAGATAATAAAAGATAAGTTCCTGCACTATTTTCGGCAATTTCAGGTGCAACTTGCATAGAAATCTGTGCATGAATCCCCATGAGTAAGCTCTGGTGGTCAGAGTGAAACGTGTTGAGGGCGTGGCCTGGTGGGGGTCCAGGCTGAGACTGCCATTCACTATCATACAGCAGGTTCTGATTTGATGTGTGGCTCCTGGGGACACCTATTCACTCTCTACCATTGCCTGGAGCATAGGGCGCTCCCTTCCCAGCCAGCACGTACACCGATGGACACAGGACTTCATTCCTATACAGCCTGAGCATCTCACAAACATATCCTTTTTTTTAAATCAAAAAGGTGTTTATTGAACAATTTTAGACAATTTCCAATGTACAAACAATGCAGTAGCATAAGGTTACATTTGCATTTCGTAGTCATCTCAACGCTCTTTTACATTTCTCCTGTCATCACGACCTTCAGGATTACCATGTATTAAGGTACATTCAGTCATACATTTTAACTGGTGCCGAGCACTGCAAACTTATTGGGCCCCTCCCACAGGGCCTTGCAAAATTCTAGACATCACCAATTCCCTGGGGCTTAGTCCAGGAGTGTCTAGCCAAGGCGCCCATATTCTTTCGAATCTACCTGGGCTTCCCCTGTGTTGGTAAATATATTTTTCCATGATCAAGGTGCTCCCCATATGTTCTATCCATGAGGCGACTGTGGGCGGTGAGATCGATTTCCATCCCATCGGGATGAGTTTACGGGCTTGGAACAATGCTCTAGAAAATGCTATTCTTACCACTTCCTCTGGAATAACCTCCTCCGAAATTACTAAAATACAGTGAATTGGGTCCAAGGGGACGGTTGTCTGGAACACTTGATTAAGCGTCCTAAGCACCGTCTTCCAATACTGGTGGAGCTTTGGGCATCTCCATAGTAGGTGAATTAAGTCTCCCTGGTGTTGACTACACCTGTCACACAGGGGGTCTGGCCTCCTACCCATCCAATGTACTCTAAGCGGAGTGAAATGCACCCGGAGCGCTATGTATAGTTGGGAAACTTTTTGGCCTACATTAAGAGACCATGTAGTAATTGATTGCAGGGCTTCCTCCCATTGGTCTCCAGTAAGTGGACCTACAGTGCCTTGCGAAAGTATTCGGCCCCCTTGAACTTTTCAACCTTTTGCCACATTTCAGGCTTCAAACATAAAGATATAAAATGTTTATTTTTTGTGAAGAATCACCAACAAGTGGGACACAATTGTGAAGTGGAACGAAATCTTTTGGATTTTTGAAACTTTTTTAACTAATAAAAAAATGAAAAGTGGGGCGTGCAAAATTATTCGGCCCCCTTGCGTTAATACTTTGTAGAGCCACCTTTTGCTGCGATTACAGCTGCAAGTCGCTTGGGGTATGTCTCTATCAGTTTTGCACATCGAGAGACTGAAATTCTTGCCCATTCCTCCTTGAAAAACAGCTCGAGCTCAGTGAGGTTGGATGGAGAGCGTTTGTGAACAGCAGTTTTCAGCTCTTTCCACAGATTCTCGATTGGATTCAGGTCTGGACTTTGACTTGGCCATTCTAACACCTGGATACGTTTATTTGTGAACCATTCCTTTGTAGATTTTGCTGTATGTTTGGGATCATTGTCTTGTTGGAAGATAAATCTCCGTCCCAGTTTCAGGTCTTTTGCAGACTCCAACAGGTTTTCATCCAGAATGGTCCTGTATTTGGCTGCATCCATCTTCCCCTCAATTTTAACCATCTTCCCTGTCCCTGCTGAAGAAAAGCAGGTCCAAACCATGATGCTGCCACCACCATGTTTCACAGTGGGGATGGTGTGTTGAGTGTGATGAGCTGTGTTGCTTTTACGCCAAACATATCGTTTTGCATTGTGGCCAAAAAGTTCGATTTTGGTTTCATCGGACCAGAGCACCTTCTTCCACATGTTTGGTGTGTCTCCCAGGTGGCTTGTGGCAAACTTTAGACGAGACTTTTTATGGATATCTTTGAGAAATGGCTTTCTTCTTGCCACTCTTCCATAAAGGCCAGATTTGTGCAGTGTACGACTGATTGTTGTCCTATGGACAGACTCTCCCACCTCAGCTGTAGTTCTCTGCAGTTCATCCAGAGTGATCATGGGCCTCTTGGCTGCATCTCTGATCAGTCTTCTCCTTGTCTGAGCTGAAAGTTTAGAGGGACAGCCAGGTCTTGGTAGATTTGCAGTGGTCTGATACTCCTTCCATTTCAAAATGATCGCTTGCACAGTGCTCCTTGGGATGTTTAAAGCTTGGGAAATCTTTTTGTATCCAAATCCGGCTTTAAACTTCTCCACAACAGTATTACGGACCTGCCTGGTGTGTTCCTTGGTCTTCATGATGCTCTCTGCGCTTTCAACAGAACCCTGAGACTATCACAGAGCAGGTGCATTTATACAGAGACTTGATTACACACAGGTGGATTCTATTTATCACCATCAGTCATTTAGGACAACATTGGATCATTCAGAGATCCTCGCTGAACTTCTGGAGTGAGTTTTCTGCACTGAAAGTAAAGGGGCCGAATAATTTTGCACGCACCACTTTTCAGTTTTTTATTTGCTAAAAAAGTTTAAAATATCCAATAGATTTCGTTCCACTTCACAATTGTGTCCCACTTGTTGGTGATTCTTCACAAAAAATAAAAATTTTATATCTTTATGTTTGAAGCCTGAAATGTGGCAAAAGGTTGAAAAGTTCAAGGGGGCCGAATACTTTTGCAAGGCACTGTACGTCTTTTTCCCAAAGGGACGGTGCCTTAATGGTGTGTCAGTTTCATTTGGCAGCAATTTGAAATAATCCCTTTGGTTTCAGTGCTTGTTTGTAGAAGGTGAAAGATGGGGGTATTGGACAATGGATAGCGTTTCCTTGTGCGCCCACAGCGTGCCACAGCAAAACTCGCGGAGAGACGCACAAACATCACAATCAGCTATCACAATCAGCTTACACGTTTCGAAGGGAACGTCCCTTCTTCATCAGAGCTGTGCACAGCTCTGATGAAGAAGGGACGTTCCCTTCGAAACGTGTAAGCTGATTGTGATAGCTGATTGTGATGTTTGTGCGTCTCTCCGCGAGTTTTGGAAGGCATTGCTTATCCTAAGCTGCATGCTGGCTGTCGGTACACTATTTGCTGTGCCTCCTCCATCTATTGCTTATCTGAGGCATATTGAAGGACAGGTTGAGACCCAGGACTGACCCCCATAGGAGACACCTTATACATTGATTCATGCTGTAACCTCAGCATAGTGAGGTAAGGGGCCATTGCCCTCCATTATAGGATTGCTGCATGAATTGGACTGCTGTTTGCACTCCACACCTCTCACTTATCTAAAGAAAGCAACGCTAGTATCTGGCTGCTACCTGCACGCTCCCCATTAAGCACGTTTAAGGAGTTGTTTGAAGATACTTTTGCTGCACACAGTCACTTTGCTTGTTGGACGTTTTATTTTTGTGAGCACAGATTGCTGACACTGGACACTTTTAACATCACCCTGTATAGTGTTTTATATGATTATTACTTTTATCGCACTAGAGTGTTGTTCATGGTATTCTTATTTTTATTTTTATTCATATACGTTGATGTTTAAATGTATATATAGGTTTGCACTGCAGTTGAAGGTTCAGTTACACTTTATCCATTGATTTGGAATATCTATGCACAGTGTTTACCTTGCACTTTTTTGATTTTATTTTATCACTTTTAACTCGATTCCTCAAGACACTCACAGTAACCTTGCACTAAAGTGTGGTTTAGGTCTATTTATGTGATTATTTTATTTGAATGTGTTGTCACCTTGCATATTTATCACTTTACTGGGATTATTTCAAACACTTAGAGGTACTTTTCACTAGAGTGCGGCGCACTTTATGTGTTATAGTCTAGTTTTTCCATTTTTATGTGCGTTTTTCACATGCATCTCCATTGCTGTTCATACCGTAGATGCAGGGTCTGCATCTGGAATTAGTTGTAAATTTACTCCTCACACCTGGAGCCTCCATCTCTTGTTTACCCACATATACAGCTGATTTCTTTACAACACATGACTCATCTATATTACCCACCTTCAACACTAGGCAATATGCCATTTTATTAATACTTGGTAATTTTTAGATTCTCTCACAATAGGACTAGCGCAGCACCACCCCCCTCTGTTTTATTCTATTTACTCTTTAGGGCCAGGGTGGACCCTTTCCGGTGCTAGCTGCTTGTCCAAACCCCCCCCCCCCCCTCTTATATAGCTTTCCCATTTGCATGGTAGCACAGGAATACCATATTTACTATTGCTTAAATCTGTTTTGTAGTTCGGAGAAGGAAAGCAGATTACCGTCTTGAAAAATTTGTGACAGCAAAGTTACACCAAAAGATCGCTACTTAGGTCCCTGCTGCAACTTTGCTAGTTCGCCATAAGAAAGGTTCCCCCATATCGGGCTATAACAAATATATCCTTGGTTCGCATCTGTGCATGAAGTTGCACAGTTGGCAGCCAAGTCGAACCTGAAGTCGCAGGATTTCAAAGCCAGATTTGGTGTGAACAGGGGTTTAGGGGAAGGGGGCACCAAGCAGACCACAGTGTAGCTTAACAATTTATTTGAATAAATATAAATACAAGTTAGTTGCACATGAGCGAACATGAGATAAGGCATTTATCCGTGACAACTTCAGGGGTCCGAGGAGAGGTGGCGTTGGATCAGATGGAACTACTGTGGCAGCAGCAAATCATCCACTGGTACCGCCAGATGAAACCTGTATTGGGAGCACTGGTAGCCGCTGCCACTGCTGAGAGACCCTAGGAGATTTTAGGAACACCGGAGAGACACTTGTCAAGTCACTAGGGCTGTCGAGAAACGCATTTCGAAAGCTAGACATGCCTCCTTCCTCGGTCTCAATTGTTGATTTACCTCATCATTTGTCAAAACGTCTTGCTCACCTAAGCTATTTGTGATGGACTGTCCAGCACCCAACCGGGGTGCCTTCGTCAAGATACAACTTACAACCAGGTGTTGTAGCTGAGCATTGCACCCAAGAACTAGATGAAACTAGCTTAGGTGCAAACTGGAATTCACACAGAATATATAGCAAACAAGATCGGGTAAGAGCTTGATCACATCCTAAACAATGCAAACTGTAAACAGTAGTCTCATTAGAACAGCTAAGGAACAGCCAACAGCTAACAGTGATTTAATTAAACAGTAAGCTAACTAGTCACCTAAACAAGCCTAGGTGACTCAGTGCCCACCCAGACAAGGATCCCACCCCACCTCAGACTGTCCAGTAACAGTTTACAACAGTCTGAGACAAAGCTCATCCAATGTTCCAGCAGTCTGAAAAGGTGGAATTGATTTATCTTCAAAGATTTCTTGAGGGATATTGTTGATAAATATTTCCGTCCCAAGTGGAGAGGCTTCTCCAACGCAGTCTGCAGGAGGGCCACCATATTTCCTCTGACCATGAATCTGTACAAGAGTAATATTACATTTTTCCATCCACTCCAGAAGGGAAGCTTTATTGTCCTTATTCAGAGATTTAATCCAAGCCTCGCTCTCAGAGTTAATCACGTTGTTGTCCATCATTAGATAATGATCTGATCTCTCCATGGGATCAGAGGCTGAACTGAACTCTTTACCATGATCTGACTGGGAGAAACTGACAAAATCCTCAGTCTCGTCCATGGGCAGTGGGTAGGAGTGGGTAGGAGGTTTGTCCCTAGTCCCCTCCAAATGCCTCTGTCTCAGTTGGGCCTGTCACCCTATTAAAGGTCAGTCAATTCAAAATTTCTAAATCAGTTTTTAGTAGATGCTAACTGCTCTGTCTCTTGGGATCTATGATGGGTGATACCTGTTGTAGGATACGTCTTGGATGGCAGGTATTTCTGTGGCAGGTGCTGGGCCTCTTAAGAGACACAGCAAGGGTAAGGAAGGCGAGGGCTGATACGGAGGAAGTAGAAAGTAGTTAGGAGTTGTTGGGGGTGTGTGTAGGGATTGGGTTGTGTGCTGCACTTGTTTGAATTTTGGACACCCAATAAGAAGCTTAACTGCTAGGTGGCACATGTGGTACCATGGTGTTTGGTTTCTGCCCTGCTGATGTTTTATTGTCTGAAGTAGACATTTTTCCTATTCTGTTTTTGGGATTATGTCAACCTGAAAAGAAGCATGTATGTTCTCTTTGTGGACATAAACTTTAATTTGTCTGCCAACAAGGTTTTCAGATGTAGCACTTTCCTAGAATAGTGCTAGGAAGGATAGGTACATTTACTGTAATTAGTCGAGCGATTTGTGATTGCTTTAAGCTATTCTGGGCTCCACTGGCTGCAGGTTTGGATTGTTTCCCTTCTGGAGGATTCTAGAATGTAGTGGGCTGGAAAGGTAAATCAGCAACCTGAATATTTACAGTATGTTATGTCTGCTACTCCCTGGTAGAAGATGCCCAGTGTCATGTACCTTGGTTGGAGGCCGAGTTTACGAGAGGGCTTTCCTTGCGGTTCTGGTCCAAGCACCCCTGAATGTGGTGACAGAGGTACAAGGCTCAAAGAAGCACGGGTGCCAGTAGCTTGATAGCAGGTGACTGCCATGGTCAGGGACATAGCCAGGGTGAGCTTTGGTCATACACGGTGAGACAGCAGCATGGTCAGGAGGCAGGCTGGGGTCGTTACCAGGGAAGCAGGCAGAGCAAGGTCTAGTAGCAGGCCGAGGTCAGCACCAGGAGATCAGGCAGAGAATAGTCAGAGGCAAGCCGAAGTCAAAATCCAGAATCCAAGGTCAGGAACAAGCCAGGCCAGCAATGGAAGATCAGTCAGAACAAGTAGGAACACAGGAACACACATCAGGGGAAGCTGAAGAACATCCAGCAGTAAGCATACAACAGGGTCTCCTTTTAGCAGGCCGTTGGCGCCAATCCGCGAAAACGTATGTGCCGATGCGCGCTGGTACACAGAGATGCACCTTCATTTCAGTGCATGCTGGACATTAGCCTGAGCTCATCTTTGTGCTGGTACATGTGCATGAGCATTAGCTGCATGGGAATGAGCAGTAGCTGCAGGAGAATAAGCATTAGCTGCATAAAAATCAGCAATAGATGTATGAGAATTAGCATTAGCTGAACTAGCTTCCTGATACTCAGAAGGAGGCTGTGGGAGTGCATAAATAGTCTGGAGCCTGGAGCTGCTCTGTTCTTGTCCAGGAGGAGAAGTTCCCAGCCTGAAGGGCTACTGCCATTTTAGGCAGCCCAGCTGAAATTCTACATGTGCTCACCAAGGCCCCAGCTCAGCTATAAAGCTGGGGAGCTTGGTTGCCGAAAACCACTAGAACTAATCAAGGGATTTCACTGAGTCACTGGAGAAAGTCCGGCTGATTTTGGAAGGAAGCACCCAAGTATCCTGGTGACGGTTGCTGCTGCAATCCCTTGTGCATCAGTGCTAGAGCTTGTCTGGCCTAGGATATTTCTAATGGTGTCCCAGTGCTGTCCATTTTCTGGCCCATTACTAATGATGGGGCACTATTCTTCCCACTAACACCAACAATGGGGTACTATTCCTCCTACTGACCACAGGCACTAAGTAATTTTTACCTCCCACTGACCGCCAACGGCATTTTCTACCCCCACTGACCATTGTCTGGCCATTCTACATTCTGAAGGACAGTAAAATGGCACTTTTTTTTTTTTTTTGGAACGTTTGGGGACCCCTCATCTAGGGAGTCACACTTTGATGAGATCCTACCGATGTAAGTTGTGGGTAACATTGTATGTACCCTTCAAACTGCTTGCCTTGTGTGCCGTGGTCTAGTAAACTGCATGCTTTAGAAATACTTTGCAATAAACGGAGAAAATGTATGCCGCATATTCACAATGACTAATTACTTTCCACTAACAAAGAACTGTAATATATTTTTTTTCATCCTAGCATTGCCTATTGATCCTCATCCATGCTGTCCTATTAATATGAAATGATTTAATGCAGCTATTTCAGAGGGATTTTTTTTTTCACCAACAGCTGCAACTATCAGAGCCCAGGCAAATTATTTTACTTAATAATCACAAATCTGACTATTGCATGATATATGAGGCTACGCGGCATGGATTTAGAAGGAGTGCACTACAGACTGGGAGCACGAAACTCAATTGGTAGTTATAAAAGTATTAGTTTTAATGCAAGTATGATTAAAGGTCAATTCCACCCAAAACACATTTCTTTTTGGTTGTGTTGTGAATTGAATTACCGACTAGCTTCATATACAGTATGTGTAGGGAAGCAGGAGTGTCCCTTTTAGGGCTGATGGACCAGTGGCGGCTCATGTTTTTTTGCTTGGGGGGGGGGCGGCACCTCAAAGCCATCCCCCGCCCTGCTTGCTGTTTGCCGGTCGGTCCACTTTCCCCATCTAGGCATTGGGCAGCGGCGGGGGATCGGGCACCAGCGGATGTCAAGGAGCAGCGGGGATCGGGGCATCGGCGGACATCTGGCTGCGGCGGGCATCAGGGCATGGGGTAGCGGCTCCTGTATCTTCTCCTCCTTGCTTCTGCCTTGCATCTCATCCCCTCCTCCTCATAGGCGTCTAATAGGATCGCCTGCCCTTTCAGACAATCGGGTGACGGGTATCAGACCCGCTTCCCAATTGGCCCGGGAGGAGGATCAGTGTTGCAACAGTGAATATTAATTCACTGTTGTAACACCCAGGTGGGCTCCTGGCACAATGCTTTGCGCCACGAGCCCACCCTATTTTGAAGCCTATTAGAGCCTCTGGCTCTAATCAGATGCTTCGAAAAAACATCCCCACTGCTGTAATTCAGGCGCCCGGCGTCCTGAAAGGGGCCAGGCGCATGAATAGGGGGTGGCAGTGGTAATGGATAGAGCATGAATAGGGGTGGCGATGAATGGAGCATGAATAGGGGTGGCGATGACGATGGATAGAGCATGAATAGGGGTGGAGGTGGATAGAGCATGAATAGGGGTGGAGGTGGATAGAGCATGAATAGGGGTGGCAATGGATAGAGCATGAATAGGGGAGGCGATGGATAGAGCATGAATAGGGGTGGCGGTGGCGATGGATAGAGCATGAATAGGGGTGGCGATGGATAGAGCATGAATAGGGGTGGCGATGGATAGAGCATGAATAGGGGTGGCGATGGCGATGGATAGAGCATGAATAGGGGTGGCGATGGATAGAGCATGAATAGGGGTGGCGATGGATAGAGCACGAATAGGGGTGGCGGTGGCGATGGATAGAGCATGAATAGGGGTGGCGATGGATAGAGCATGAATAGGGGTGGCGATGGCGATGGATAGAGCATGAATAGGGGTGGAGGTGGATAGAGCATGAATAGGGGTGGCGATGGATAGAGAATGAATAGGGGTGGCGATGGATAGAGCATGAATAGGGGTTGCGGTGGCGATGGATAGAGAGTGAATAGGGGTGGCGGTGGCAATGGATAGAGCATGAATAGGGGTGGCGATGGATAGAGCATGAATAGGGGTGGAGGTGGATAGAGCATGAATAGGGGTGGTGATGGATAGAGCATGAATAGGGGTGGCGGTGGCAATGGATAGAGCATGAATAGGGGTGGCGATGGATAGAGCATGAATAAGGGTGGTGATGGATAGAGCATGAATAGGGGTGGCGGTGGCAATGGATAGAGCATGAATAGGGGTGGCGATGGATAGAGCATGAATAGGGGTGGCGATGGATAGAGCATGAATAGGGGTGGCGATGGATAGAGCATGAATAGGGGTGGCGATGGATAGAGCATGAATAGGGGTGGCGATGTATAGAGCATCAATAGGGGTGGCGATGGATAGAGCATGAATAGGGGTGGAGGTGGATAGAGCATGAATAGGGGTGGCGATGGATAGAGCATGAATAGGGGTGGCGATGTATAGAGCATCAATAGGGGTGGCGATGGATAGAGCATGAATAGGGGTGGAAGTGGATAGAGCATGAATAGGGGTGGCGATGGATAGAGCATGAATAGGGGTGGCGATGGATAGAGCATGAATAGGGGTTGCGGTGGCGATGGATAGAGCATGAATAGGGGTGGCGGTGGCAATGGATAGAGCATGAATAGGGGTGGCGATGGATAGAGCATGAATAGGGGTGGCGATAATTAGAGCATGAATAGGGGTGGAGGTGGATAGAGCATGAATAGGGGTGGCGATGGATAGAGCATGAATAGGGGTGGCGGTGGCAATGGATAGAGCATGAATAGGGGTGGCGATGGATAGAGCATGAATAGGGGTGGCGATGGATAGAGCATGAATAGGGGTGGCGATGGATAGAGCATGAATAGGGGTGGCGATGTATAGAGCATCAATAGGGGTGGCGATGGATAGAGCATGAATAGGGGTGGAGGTGGATAGAGCATGAATAGGGGTGGCGATGGATAGAGCATGAATAGGGGTGGCGATGGATAGAGCATGAATAGGGGTTGCGGTGGCGATGGATAAAGCATGAATAGGGGTGGCGGTGGCAATGGATAGAGCATGAATAGGGGTGGCGATGGATAGAGCATGAATAGGGGTGGCTATAATTAGAGCATGAATAGGGGTGGAGGTGGATAGAGCATGAATAGGGGTGGCGATGGATAGAGCATGAATAGGGGTGGCGATGGATAGAGCATGAATAGGGGTGGCGATGGATAGAGCATGAATAGGGGTGGCGATGGATAGAGCATGAATAGGGGTGGCAATGGATAGAACATGAATAGGGGTGGCGGTGGATAGAGCATGAATAGGGGTGGCGGTGGCGATGGATAGAGCATGAATAGGGGTGGCGATGGAGAGAGCATGAATAGGGGTGGAGGTGGATAGAGCATGAATAGGGGTGGAGGTGGATAGAGCATGAATAGGGGTGGCGATGGATAGAACATGAATAGGGGTGGCGGTGGATAGAGCATGAATAGGGGTGGCGATGGATAGAACATGAATAGGGGTGGCGGTGGATAAAGCATGAATAGGGGTGGCGATGGATAGAGCATGAATAGGGGTGGCGATGGATAGAGCATGAATAGGGGTGGCAATGGATAGAACATGAATAGGGGTGGCGGTGGCGATGGATAGAGCATGAATAGGGGTGGCAATGGATAGAACATGAATAGGGGTGGCGGTGGCGATGGATAGAGCATGAATAGGGATGGCGGTGGCGATGGATAGAGCATGAATAGGGGTGGCGATGGATAGAGCATGAATAGGGGTGGCGATGGATAGAGCATGAATAGGGGTGGCAATGGATAGAACATGAATAGGGGTGGCGGTGGCGATAGATAGATATTCAAACAAATATCAAACAAAGGCCTCTGACAGCCTAACACTCCATCTCCAGCTTCCATCCGAACTCCACTGCCCTCAGCTGGGCTGACCCGGAGTATTTGAGGGGGCCTGCCAACCCTTCTATTGGGGATTGGTCAGGGCCCTCATAAATACTCCAGGCAGCTCCTTCTTACCTCCACTCCTATTCTTCTGGAGGGTTCCAGTATATTCTAGAAGTAGGGGGAGGTCTCAATGACGCTGCCTGTGAGTCATCCAACCCTCCCTGAGTCACTCAAACCCTGACCCAGTAAAACACACATGCACACAAGCCTGACCAATTCACCTACACTAGCAACAAAAATCCCAGCACTTCTAGCAACACAGCTAGGGAGTGATACACTAACATTAAAACTCATACATGGAAGCAGACCAGGCGACTAAGGATGCTGCACTACAGCCCCGGACACTCTCTGGGTTTGTGCAACTCACAGATTCCACCCTAGTTCTGGCCCAGTGGAGCTGGGATTAATATTTAAAGTTTAATGACCCCAGAACGAGAAGGACAAATGGTCCACAGAGGATTATGTCTGCCAGCCACTCTTTTCCCTCCAGCTTGGCACATGGACCGTGTCATCAGTCACAAGCAGTTATGGCTGCCTTAGTAAATGAGTGTGGGATAGAGCCAGGGTTCTCCACAGTTGTTTTCATAATATAGTTACATAGTAGGTGAGGTTGAAAAAAGACACAAGTCCATCAAGTCCAACCTATGTGTGATTATATGTCAGTATTACATTGTATATCCCTGTATGTTGCGGTCGTTCAGTTGCTTATTGTCCCGTCACACTTATCTAATAGTTTTTTGAAACTATCGATGCCCCCCCGCTGAGACCACCGCCTGTGGAAGGGAATTCCACATCCTTGCCGCTCTTACAGTAAAGAACCCTCTACGCAGTCTAAGGTTTAACCTCTTTTCTTCTAATCTTAATGAGTGGCCACGTGTCTTATTAAACTCCCTTCCACTGAAAAGTTTTATCCCTATTGTGGGGTCACCAGTCCGGTATTTGTAAATTAAAATCATATCCCCTCTCAAGCGTCTCTTCTCCAGAGAGAACAAGTTCAGTGCTCGTAACCTTCCACTTCTTGTTTTACCTGTTACCAAAGATGTTACCAAAAGCTGAACGTTCCTTCCAGGGATTACAAAAAGATATATCCAGATGTCCAAGTCAGGATCTTACAAGTATGTATTTTTGTTTGTAGGGACATACAGTGCATCCAGAAAGTATTCACAGCGCTTCACTTTTTCCACATTTTGCTATGTTACAGCCTTTTTCCAAAATTAATTAAATTCATTATTTTCCTCAAAATTCTTCAAATAATACCCCATAATGACAACGTGAAATCAGTCTGTTTGAAATCTTCGCAAATTTATTAAAAATAAAGAACAAATAAAATCCCATATACATAAGTATTCACAGCCTTTGCTCAATACTTTGGTGAAGCACCTTTGGCACTAATTACAGCCTCAAGTCTTTTTTAGTATGATGTTACAAGCTTGGCACACCTATTTTTGGGCAGTTTCTCCCATTCTTTTTTGCAGGACCGCTCAAGCCCCATCAAGTTGAATGGGGAGCGTCGGTGCACAGCCATTTTCAGATCTCTCCAGAGAAGTTCAGTCGGGTTCAAGTCTGGGCTCTGGCTGGGCCACTCAAAGACATTCACAGAGTTGTCCCGTAGCCACTCCTTTGTTATCTTGGCTGTGTGCTTAGGGTCCTTGTCCTGTTGGAGGATGAACCTTCGCCCCAATCTGAGGTCCAGAGTTCTCTGGAGCTGTTTTTTTTTTTCAAGGATGTCTGTGTACATTGCTGCATTCATCTTTCGCTCGATCCTGACTAGTCTCCCATTTCCTGCTGCTGAAACACATCCCCACACCATGATGCTGCCATCACCATGCGTCACTGTAGAGATGGTATTGGCCAGGTGATGAGTGGTGCCTGGTTTCCTCCAGACATGACGCTTGCCATTTAGGCCAAAGAGTTCAATCTTTGTTTCATCAGAGAATTTTGTTTCTCATGGTCCGAGAGTCCTTCAGGTGGCTTTTGGCAAACTCCAGGCGGGTTGTCATGTGCCTTTTACTGAGGAGTGGCTTCCGTCTGGCCACTCTACCATACAGGCCTGATTGGTGGAGTGCTACAGAGATGGTTGTTCTTCTGGAAGGTTCTCCTCTCTCCACAGAGAAACGCTGAAGCTCTGTCAGAGTGACCATCGGGTTCTTGGTTACCTCCCCGACTAAGGCCCTTCTCCCCCGATCGCTCAGTTTTGCCGGGCGGCCCGCTCTAGGAAGAGTCCTGGTGGTTCCAAACTTCTTCCATTTACGAATGATGGAGGCCACTGTGCTCATTGGGACCTTCAATGATGCAGAAATGTTTCTGTACCCTTCCCCCGATCTGTGCCTCCATACAATCCTGTCTCTGAGGTCTACAGACAATTCCTTGGACTTCATGGCTTGGTTTGTGCTCCGACATGCACCGTTACCTGTGGGGCTTTATATAGACAGGTGTGTGCCTTTCCAAATCTTGTCCAATCAACTGAATTTACCACAAGTGGACTCCAATCAAGTTGTAGAAACATCTCAAGGATGATCAGTGGAAACAGGAGGGACCTGAGCTCAATTTTGAGTGTCATGGCAAAGGCTGTGAATATACTTATGTACATGGGTTTTTATTCCTTTTTTTATTTTTAATAAATTTGCAAAGATTTCAAACGAACTTCTTTCACGTTGTCACTATGGGGTGTTGTTTGTAGAATTTTGAGGAAAATAATGAATTTAATCCATTTTGGAATAAGGCTGTACCATAACAAAAAAAAAAAAAATTGCAGCGCTGTGAATACTTTCCGGATGCTCTGTATTTTCTGGATAGCCATGACACTGTAGGGTTTAAGCCCAGTCTCCTACTATTTTACCTTACCCCACATTACCCTCCCTCCAAAAACATCATAAACGACTCAAACTAGTTTTTGGAGTAAATGGCCTCACGGCCTTATATTTTCTTTATTAAAATATAAATTACCATAAATATATAACATAAATAACCGTAACTTTTAATAATACTTTATTGTGTAACTATCAGTAAACAACTATCACCATGGTCACTGTAAACAATTCTTTTTCTTGAACCTACCAGTCGGGAACCCCTGACTCGGCAGTACCCTAAGTTCCGGTGACCAAAACCTTTTTACCTCCTCCAAGCCCTACATAGCCTGAAAGTATACAACTTCAATCCCCAACCTTCATGGATGGGTACCAGCAAAACTCCCCATCCAATGGATGGGTACCATAACGCAACCCCCATCCCCTGGATGGGTACAACATGTTTCATACATGTAACTTGAGAAATCCTATTCAAGGAAACCAAAAAACTGCCAAAAACTCAGGGCGGGTGGGTGGGAATCTTCTTCCTCCGCCGCTCTTCGAATGACATCACTTCCCCCCTCCTGTTCTACTTCCCCTCACTGCTCCCTCAGCCCCTCCCTTATTCTTAAAGGGCCAGAAACTCTCTTCCTACAGCAACTGTGCCATCCCCAGCATTGTCATGCCGGCCCTGCACTGATTGTTGCACTTAGCTCCGGGCCTCTCTTTTTATGGGAAAGTGCTTACAAGAAGTTTTGAGGTTTTTTTTTTCTACACCCCGTACTGTCTACAATGTAGTGGAAAAAGTAGAATACCTAAAGGGATGTCAGAGACTAGAAAACTATTGCCTGAATGTCTACATCTATATTTTATTAAGCCCCTAAGGGGATATTGGACTCTCTTCCTATGAGATTCGGTTTGAGAGTGTGTTACTCACTTGCTTATATTTTTCACAGCAGCTGAAGTCCTTCACTCGGATCTCACAGAGATCGTTGCTGATCTTTTAAGGTTTTTGACAAACGAATTTATATGTTTTCTCCCCAATTCCAGATCCTAAGAGTTTGGGAGGATCTCATAAAATAAAGCCAGATGACTTGTCGATTGTTAAAAGACATTTATATATATATGTAAGGAAATGTTTGGAGGGACAATACATCGTCTATTTCATGTACAGTTGACAGAACATGAAGGAAAAGCCACCTGGATCCACACCAGACACTGGAAAATTGACCAAATGAAAGTATCTCTATGTTTGATTTGTTTTCCTGTTGGAATCACCGTCTGGGGGACTATTTAGTCAAATGCTTTAATTGTAAGGGATATAAATATATATATATATATATATATATATATATATATATATATATATATATATATATATATATATATATATATATATATATATATATATATATATAATGTGTTTTGAAAAGTAGTTCAGCCACGTTGAACTACTTTTCTATGTTTTCCATTATATGTAGAATTCTCTTTGTTTAACCACTTCAGTACCTTGGCACTTATACACCTTCCTGCCCAGACCAATTTTCAGCTTTCAGCGCTGTCGTACTTTGAATGACAACTGCGCGGTCATGCTACACTGTACCCAAACTACATTTTTATCCTTTTGTTCCCACAAATAGAGCTTTCGTTTGGCGGTATTTGATCAACTCTGGGATTTTTATTTACTGCTAAACAAATTAAAATAAGACCGAAAATTAAAAAAAAAAAAAATAAAAGTTTTTTTTTGTTTCTGTTACAAAACTTTGTACATAAGTAAGTTTTCTCCTTCACTGACGGGCACTGATAAGGCGGCACTGATGGGCACCAATGAGGTTGCACCGATGATGGGCACTAATATGCGGCACTGATGGGGCACTAATAGGCAGCACTGATATGCAGCACTGATGGGTACACATAGGCGGCACTGAAAGGCGGCACTGATGGGCACTGAAAGGCAGCATGGGTGGGCACTGATAGGTGGCTCAGATGGGCATGGATGGGCACTGGTAGGTGGCACTAATGTACACTAATGGATGGTACTGATGGGCATCACTGATTGGCAGGCATTCATTGTGGGCACTGATTGGCAGGCATTGTGGGCACTGATTGGCATCCATTGTGGGCACTGATTGGCATCCATAGTGGGCACTGATTGTTATCCCTGGTGGCCATGGGTGGCATAGCTGGTGGTGGCTAGTGGTGGGCATCCCTGGTGGTCCTGGTGGCTTCCCTAGTGGTCCAGTGTGGGCATCCTCGGGGGGCTGCGCTGATAATCAATCAGCACAGACCCCCCCCTGTCAGAGGAGCAGCCAATCGGCTCTCCACTTCTCGTGTCTGACAGACGCGAGTGAGGAAAAGCTGATCAACAGCTCTTCCTGTTTACACTGTGATCAGCCATGATTGGACATGGCTGATAATGTGGTAAAGAGTCTCCGTCAGAGACTCTTTACCTAGATCAGTGTTGCGGTGTGTCAGACTGACACACCGCAACAATGATCGCCGTGATGCGCGCCCCTGGTGGTGCGCAGCGGCTTGCTATCATGGTGACGTCATATGACGTCCGGTCTGGATATCGCAACCACTTTGCCGACGTCATATTGCTATATGGCGGGTGGCAAGTGGTTAACTATGCTGATAAGTCAACATGTCCACAATTAAAGGAGAAGTCCAGCGTGGGCTCATTTGGCTGGGCTTCTCTGGGTCACAGAAGTGCAATTCGTTTTGCACTCCTGTGACCCCTTTTGAGTAGAGATCGGTCTGAGGTCCGCTCTCTGCTGACGTCACACAGATCAGTCCAGGCACCGCGTCATCCCAACAATGGAAGTCCGGATCCACCAGGTGCCTGGACTGATGGCCGTCTTAGCCTCTCAGCGAGCCGCTGAGGTGGCCACTACCCGTCCCTTCACAGCTCAGCGCTTTAATGAGCGTAAAGGAACAGAGCAGAGAACTTCTGATTGACAGTCAGCAGCTCTCTGCTCGGGGAATCGAGAGAAGCGAGCAATCGGCGATGTTTGATGCTCAGTTCTTAGTGCAGAGATGCCGGGGGACAGATGCAGCATCGGACCGATATATATATGTATGCATCATGTATGTATGCATCATAAATATATATATATACCGTGGGGATGGAAAGTATTCAGACCCCCTTAAATTTTTCACTCTTTGTTATATTGCAGCCATTTGCTAAAATCATTTAAGTTCATTTTTTTCCTCATTAATGTACACACAGCACCCCATATTGTACACACAGCACCCCATATTGTACACACAGCACCCCATATTGACAGAAAAACACAGAATTGTTGACATTTTTGCAGATTTATTAATAAAGGAAAACTGAAATATTACATGGTCCTAAGTATTCAGACCCTTTGCTCAGTATTTAGTAGAAGCCCCTTTTGATCTAATACAGCCATGAGTCTTTTTGGGAAAGACGCAACAAGTTTTTCACACCTGGATTTGGGGATCCTCTGCTATTCCTCCTTGCAGATCCTCTCCAGTTCTGTCAGGTTGGATGGTAAACGTTGGTGGACGGCCATTTTTAGGTCTCTCCAGAGATGCTCAATTGGGTTTAAGTCAGGGCTCTGGCCGGGCCATTCAAGAACAGTCACGGAGTTGTTGTGAAGCCACTCCTTCGTTATTATAGCTGTGTGCTTAGCTGTGTGCTTAGGGTCATTGCCTTGTTGGAAGGTAAACCTTCGGCCCAGTCTGAGGTCCTGAGTACTCTGGAGAAGGTTTTCGTCCAGGATATCCCTGTACTTGGCCGCATTAATCTTTCCCTTGATTGCAACCAGTCATCCTGTCCCTGCAGCTGAAAAACACCCCCACAGCATGATGCTGTCACCACCATGCTTCACTGTTGGGACTGTATTGGACAGGTGATGAGCAGTGCCTGGTTTTCTCCACACATACCGCTTAGAATTAAGGCCAAAAAGTTATATCTTGGTCTCATCAGACCAGAGAATCTTATTTCTCACCATCTTGGAGTCCTTCAGGTGTTTTTTAGCAAACTCCATGCAGGCTTTCATGTGTCTTGCACTGAGGAGAGGCTTCCGTCTGGCCACTCTGCCATAAAGCCCCGACTGGTGGAGGGCTGCAGTGATGGTTGACTTTCTACAACTTTCTACCCTCTCCCGACTGCATCTCTGGAGCTCAGCCACAGTGATCTTTGGGTTCTTCTTTACCTCTCTCACCAAGGCTCTTCTCCCCCGATAGCTCAGTTTGGCTGGACGGCCAACTCTAGGAAGGGTTCTGGTCATCCCAAACGTCTTCCATTTAAGGATTATAGAGGCCACTGTGCTCTTAGTGCAGCAGGACTTTTTTTGTAACCTTGGCCAGATCTGTGCCTTGCCACAATTCTGTCTCTGAGCTCTTCAGGCAGTTCCTTTGACCTCATGATTCTCATTTGCTCTGACATGCACTGTGAGCTGTAAGGTCTTATATAGACAGGTGTGTGGCTTTCCTAATCAAGTCCAATCAGTATAATAAAACACAGCTGGACTCAAATGAAGGTGTAGAACCATCTCAAGGATGATCAGAAGAAATGGACAGCACCTGAGTTATATATATGAGTGTCACAGCAAAGGGTCTGAATACTTAGGACCATGTGATATTTCAGTTTTTCTTTTTTAATAAATCTGCAAAAATGTCAACAATTCTGTGATTTTCTGTCAATATGGGGTGCTGTGTGTACAATATGGGGTGCTGTGTGTACAATATGGGGTGCTGTGTGTACAATAATGAGGACAAAATATGAACTTAAATAATTTTAGCAAATGGCTGCAATATAACAAAGAGTGAAAAATTTAAGGGGGTCTGAATACTTTCCGTCCCCACTATATATATATATATATATATATATATATATATATGTATATATATATATATATGTATATATATATATGTATATATATATATATATGTATATATATATATGTATATATATATATATATGTATATATATATATATATGTATATATATATATATATGTATATATATATATATATGTATATATATATATATATATATATATATATATATATGTATATATATATATATATATATATATATATATATATATATATATATATATGATGCATATTCTTAGCCCCCAAGTACATAACTTTACATTTGTCAACATTAAACCTCATTTGACACCTAGTTGTCCAATTAAACAGTGCATTGAGGTTGGCTTGTAAGTTGGAGACATCCTGTAAGAACGTTATAACCATCTTCTTATACTTCGCTGTTACATCTTGTGAGTGTCCCCAGATGGGATTCCTTCCTGCCAGGCCTGTTCTGTATCGCTGAACTCCAGTTACAATATATTCCTGTTTTTGCACCTGGACTCACTCTGAATGTTTTCTGCCCGTCGCACCACGCTGCACCTACCCACACTACTCCTGTGGCCACATTAAGGAGTTCCATTTCTTAGAGTTGGGTTATTTAAGAGTATAGTCACTTCTTAAGGGTTAAATAAAGGTCATATACATCAACATCCTCCTATCACAGTACAGAATAAATGTGTGTCTAGAACAAGGGCCATTGCCTCTTTAGTCAGCAATTATTGTTTTACAAAACTAAAAAAAGGCTTCACCCATGAGTGCTGCAGAACCATTTAGTAAAAAAAAAAAAAAGAAAAAAAAAGAGATTCTATAATTATGCAGCTGCAGTAAACCAGTTTGGAGAATTGTGAAATTAAAAAAAAAAACTGTATGCATGCATAAGAAGTTTTATGACTGTCAGTTGCTATGGAAACAATAGATTCTCAGATGTAAGCAGCAGAAACATGCTGTAACCCATGGCAACCCATCAAGTTTATGTTTTCACATAGTAAATAAAGTTCATGGAATTCTATCAAGAAATCTTTAAATTATTGTAAACATTGTCATGAGGATTCATGAAAGTAACTGGAAAATATCAGAAACAAGAAGTAATCAGGGGCGGACTGACATCTCATGGGGCCCCCGGGCAATAGGAGATTATGGGGCCCCCGGGCAATAGTAGAATATTATGGGGCCCCCAGGCAATAGGAGATTATGGGGCCCCCAGGCAATAGATTATGGAGCCACACAGTATACACACACACACATACAGTATACACACACAGACACACAATATACACACACACAGTATACACACACAGTATACACACACACACAGAACACACATACACACACTGAAAAGGTACTGGAGAGGCGGGGCAGCTATAATCTTGGGATTTTAAAAAAAACACAGATTTTTACATACTGTCCCTGATTTTATTGAGGCTGGCAACACTGATGGGGCCCGTTAGTGGCATGGGGCCCTTGGGCAGTGCCCGAGTGTGGTCAGTCCGCCCCTGGAAGTAATGGCTTTGTCCGAGAATCAAATATTAATTAAAGGCTCAGTCCGCCTTCTCCAGAAAATAGTCTAGGGGGCCTAGTAGGTATTTAAAAAGATGTGCCCCTTTGTAAAACATTCACTAACTATATTGTCATACCTGTAGGCCATTTGGGCCTCTCCAGAATACTGGCCGGAAAACACCCAGCTAGCAATCTTCACATCCAGCTTTGTTGCTAAGACCTGAAACCTGTTGGTTTTCGCTCTTGGAATGTTGGGAGCGAGCATCCAACATTTTTCATGTCCTAGCAAAATGGCCCAAATGTGGAAAATTGCTAGCTGGGAGTTCTTCACTCAGGATTCTGGGGAAGACCTGCAGACAGGTGTCAGAAAGAACAGGAAGTAAGGGTGAACGCTAAGCCACTGCCTTGGAGTTAGCAGCAACGTTGTCAGTCAGCCTGCCTTGAAAGCTTCTTCAGTTGGTCATTGAGTGGCCTATTAGATAGAAACAGCCCGATGGCCAAATGAAGCAAGAAGGATGGCAGGTTGACAATGCTTTTAATAATTGTGAAGCCATGCTTTAGCAGTGTTAGCCTGCTTTCAAGTGTTTCTTTAATTGGCCATTGGGCTTCCTATCAAGTCTATTAGATAGACAGCCCAATGGCCAACTGAAGCAGCAGGTATGGTAGAGTGACAATGTTGTTGCGAATTGTGAAGCCATGGCTTAGTGTTGGCAGGCTACCTTCAAGCTCTTCTTCAGTTAGCCATTGAGCTGCCTATTAAGTCTATAAGATAAATAGCCCAATGGCCAACTGAAGCAGAAGGTATGGCAGGTTGACAATGCTGCTTTAAATTGTGAGGCCACGGCTTAGTGTGGTCAACCTGGCTTTAAGTGTTTCATTAATTGGCCATTGGGCTTCCTATCAAGTCTATTAGATAAACAGCCCAATGGCCAACTGAAGCAGTAGGTATGGCGGGTTACAATGTAGCTGCGGATTGTGAGGCCATGGCTTAATGTTGTCAGGCTACATTCAAGCTCTTCTTCAGTTAGCCTTTGAGCTGCCTATTAAGTCTATCACATAGACAGCCCAATGGCCAACTGAAGCAGCAGGTACAGCAGGTTGACAATACTGTTTCGAATTATGAGGCCATGGCTTAGTGTTGTCGCCCGACTGTAAGTGTTTCTTTAGTTGGCCATTGGGCTTCTTATCAAGTCTATTAGATAAACA
This sequence comes from Lithobates septentrionalis, assembly GCA_037952835.1. Taxonomy (NCBI): domain Eukaryota; kingdom Metazoa; phylum Chordata; class Amphibia; order Anura; family Ranidae; genus Lithobates; species Lithobates septentrionalis. The sequence goes on along the minus strand of JBBDGP010002456.1, from coordinate 537,703 downwards.
GCCCAATGGCCAACTGGAGCAACAGGTATGGCAGGTGACAGCGTTGCTGCGGATTGTGAGGCCATGGCTTCGTGTTGTCAGGCTACCATCAAGCTCTTCTTCAGTTAGCCATTGAGCTGCCTATTAAGTCTATCACATAGACAGCCCAATGGCCAACTGAAGTAGCAGGTACAGCAGGTTGACAATGCTGCTTTGAATTATGA